>JAIPRK010001308.1:0-76513 GCA_025469195.1 Chaitophorus viminalis | reverse complement strand
TCAAATATAATAGCAATACAACTATAATTAATATATCATAATATGAAATTTTTTTTTTAATGTGGCCCTTGATGAACAATTGAAAAAAAATATGGCCCGCGTGGTAAAAAAGGTTGCCGACCCCTGGTCTAGAGTATATCTTAACAAAGGTGCAGCGGGGTATTCAACCTGGAAAGTTGTACCTGTAAGGTCATTGTTATTATCATTGATAACATATCAATGATGATAACAATATTCTTATTTGCTTATTGTAAAATAATAACCAGTAGTCAGTACTCGCCAGCCCGTTGCAGTGAGATAATGCATTAACAATAAACAGTAAGAGTAACAGTATGTAACAGTACATCACTCACTAAAACAGTCCTTTTCAGGACTACACAATATCAGCCAATCAGAACACGCCATACAAGAAATTTACAGTGATCAGGGCTGTGTTACAAAATATAAGTTCTTTCAACCATATTAACAAATTAACAAATACTGCCATGGATAGGGGAGATCAGGACAAATATAATGAGACCCTCTCCATGACTGTAACCAAAAAACCCAGCTAACAACACACAGATCCGTACCGACGGGAAACATAAACATTACGGCAGCACACACGATAGTTTACTAGTCGGTACGGCGCACAGGTTATAAACCAGTTGCCTTCCAACTACAGACGACTTCACTTCTTCAATCAACACAACCTCTTCTACAGAAACACATTGTTCTATCAGTACGGAGAGAAGAAGAAAAGAAGAAGCACCGAAACGACACGACGACTAGCCGCAGCCTACAGTCAGAAGCAGTATCGACGAAGAAGCCGGACAAACACTTCTCGTACGGACCGTGAGTAACCCAGACGGGCGTCACCCCATTCTTTCCGTACGAGACGACGCCGCAGTCAACGGGTCATAAAGAGAAAGGACGAAGGAAAACGACGATCAACCGCAGTCCGAAAGCAGTATCGACGAAAACCGTCGATATAATCAACGAGCCAGATAAGGGTACCAGACGGACCAGACTCTTCGCAAAGACCTCCAGCGACGTTGTATACGGTTGTTCCCCCAACTCGCCCACGGCCGCTTTTGAGAGCTTGCCTTCCCGGGCCAGACTCACAGTAGCAGTCGCTTCACAGCTATACACTACCCGTGATTGGCCTCATACCCTGATTTTATATTGTATAAATGTCCCTATGACCTTAAATTGTGAATAGGACTGAGCTACCGCTCGTCGTGACAAAACGCCGAATCCGGCAGCTCGCTGTCAAGCCTGGCTGCCGCGTTAGCGAATCGACCCCTATGCTATACAATTATATATAATATGTAAATATTATTCATGTGAAAATAAATAGAAAAGGTGATAACCTCAGCGTTGTCATTCACTTTTAACGAAACGAGCCAGAAGGCTACTGTTTCAAGTAAATAGTGTTATTCATTTCGTAAAACTATAGTATTCATTATTAGTTTTATTACATGGCGCTGTGGCAAAAACCTTTTTATCGTCGTTAAAAGTTTCGTTTTTTGTCAATAAGTTTTATGTGTAGTGATCCGTCAATCGCACAAATACATCACGTGTCACGAGTTTCCAAGCGGTTAGTTTAGCTTCTAAGTTTGAGATTACATCGATGTTGGAAACGCGAAGCACCGATTGCTTTGATAACGCGAATTCCAGTCGTAACTTGTAAGTAGTAATATCGTTTCACGGTCGTTATTGTTGTTAATATAGATTGATTATAGTTTTGTCGGTTGATCGTTGGCGAGTTTTTTTTTTTGTAAGGCGTTCGTTGCTGTCGTACGTATCACGAATTATTCAAAATGTTAACTGTTTATCATATGAATAATATAGATTCAACATTCAACTAACATCAGTATGTTGAAAACTCTTAAAGTAGACGAGTTACGAAAAGAGTTAAAATTTAAACACTTTCCTGACAAAAGTAACAAAGATGAGTTAGTGAATTTCTTATTAGCAGACAACGAAAGAATTGTAGCTAACAATATACAAGCAAAATGAAAATCTGAAGAAATTATCAGAATTGCAACGAGAGGTTGACATGTTAAAAAATTCGAAAATTGAGAATACGAATAAAACTCAAGTTCCAATGGATTTACTCTGTCAACTTGTAGCCACTTAAAAGCTGATCTCTGAAAATATATGTACCAACAATAGAAGTCAGATACAAATAACATCTACTAATGATACAGCTAGTGCAATATCATGGTTCAATGGTAAAAAACATGAAAATGTTGAAGACTGGGTTGGAGAAGTTGAACAAATTTCAATTCATGCTCACTGGACAGATTCATTACCTAACTTTGATAAATGCTGTTACAAGACTTCATGGTCCAGCAACGAATTGGAATAAAGTTTCTGGACGACAAATTAATTCTTGGACAGAATGGAAAAACAGTTTATCTGATCGATTTAAAAGCAAAATATCTTTTTCCAATTTCATTAAATTTCAGGGAAGACGAATCTTACGTAAAGATGAATCAATAGTCGAGTACATATTTGATAAGGATACCATAACCGAAAAAACACCTTTCAAAATGCAGCAATCAGACCATGTTTCTCTTATTTTAGAAGGAATCACAGACAATATTTGGGCAATTCCACTTGCAACTGCAATGTGCAGTTCAGTACAAGAACTTATAACTCATGCAACTCCATTAGACACTATTCGCAAAGTAAGTAGTTCAAATATTACAAATAGTTCATCTGAAGGAGAAGATGTACAAAAAGAATCAAACAAATGCATCGTTTCAACCCAACTATAGACAAAAAAGAAGACCAAGTTTGTTTTAAGTGTAAGAACAAGGGACACATTAGCTATGATTGTAAATCAGAGAAAACTAATTTTAATGATAAAAGCGATTCGAATCACAAAAATAAAACAACTACAGATAAGCAATCTATAAAAGCTGAACATTTTAGTAACAAAAATACACATTTCAAAAATAAAAACATTAATTGTATTCAAAATGTTGACAATGCAACTATACTAAGTGTCTCGAATTCCGGTGACTATAAACGGCTCTGTAACCATAGACGCGCTACCAGACAATGGTTTCTGTGTAACTCTTTTGAGAAAATGTTTCATTCCTAATGATTTTGTATTCAAGCTTATTGTAAAATAATAATCAGTAGTCAGTATTCGCCAGCCCGTTGCAGTGAGATAATGTATTAACAATAAACAGTAAGAGTAACAGTAAAAGTAAATAGTGTTATTCATTTCGTAAAACTATAGTAGTCATTATTAGTTTTATTACATACCCAATCAAACCAGGTAGACGGCCATTCAAGACAATCAATATGGACCACATGAAATAATATTTTCTTCGGTGTGAACAAATGATCATTTTTCTTTTTTATCCAGTAAACTTATTTTAATGTCGAGTGTCCTATGCAAGTTGTAAAAAATTGTTTGCAAATGCAACAGTTAGGGTCAAGGAATCTTATTTCAGACAAAGAACGCAGATGTGAATTGAGAAAACGTATTCCGCGCTATTATATACCTAAGTATTAAAGTAAAAAATCATCTTAACGAGACGAAGAAGACGAAAATATAGAATTTTGTCACACTGGAATGTACATATTTTTTTACATAATTTTTAATGCAGACATTTTTATCATTATTTTTTTATCATAGAGCTTATACTTTTTGCTATTCAGAATATATACTTCAAATAGAATTAATTAAACTTTATTGGGCAAGCGTTTAGATTTTCTGTGATAAAATAGGTTATAACTGCGCGTTTGTTATTTTAATGCTAGTCAAATGGTATATCCTTACATAAAATTATAATAGGAAAAATCAAGGAATGTTTGATCTTTAACTATGACAACTCGGATGACGATTTTTTACTATACAAATGTTTTAGTATACTATTTTATTGTAACTTAAAAATTAATGTAAGCGCACGAATGATCTACGGTAAACGAAATTTAGGAATCACGATTCATAATTATCTAAATTATATTATAATATTATAATTATATACTAATATTAAAAGGTAACATTTTAGAATAAATTCTTATGAAGTAAAATCTAGGGCCAATCACTAAAACCAACATCAAAATTAAGTATTTGCGTAATTAAATTTGATAAAAATGCAATTATTATGATGTTATGTAAACAAAATGGATAAATACTATTAATTCGTTTAGATCAATTTGATGAATTTATCTATTCGTTTACAACATTACTAAAGTACAAAGATTATGAACAAATATTATACTTTTAATTCGTTTAGATCAAAAATAATTTGATAGACTTTCACTTGATGTAAAATCGTCGAACATAATAATTAATATTTGTTTGAGTTCAAATATTCAATGGATTTTAGTGTTTTCGTAAATGGAAGAATAATGTTGTTATTTTTATCGATAAAACCTTGGACTCTAGAATAGCGTTTTCCCAGAGACATTTTCATGATGTGAACTAATTGCAGTAAATGTTACGAAAAACTACCTAATCATTATAACAATAATATTATTATAAAATGTCCAAATGATCATAACAGATAATTCGTTGGATCCGCTGCTACTTCTCTAGATACCTACAGAAAACAGACAGCTATTTAGGCATATTACCACTTCTAAGTAATTTTTCCCCGTATTAGTTATAATATACATAAGTTCACAGAATTTATGTGGCTTACACAGACGCCAAGTAACAATAGGTCTAGTAACAGCAGCCTCCTGAACAATTTTAAATAATAGCACTAAATGATAGATTTTTATTATTTTTGACAAAGTAAGCAATTTTCTTATAGCACATGAAATATGCATTTTACATATATCACCAAATTGAGAAAGAGGGGAAAACATTTTTTCTTATAAAATATTTACCAATGTTTGATTATTTTATTGTAAAAATTAAGCCTTGCGGTAATTATGCAAATTTCCCAAAACCAGGGGTCTATGAAACTTATTGTAACTTATTTTGGTAATTTCTAAGAAAAATGTGTTCATAGAAATATTTCTCCCGTTCATTTTCATTTAATATATTACTAACCATCTATCTTCAATACTGTGTTATTCTCCTTATCTACGTAAAAACTAAAATCCAAAAGGTACAACCTCGAATTAAAATATACTGGATACCCAACGACCATTATTTTAATGGAAACCAAGGTGAATCGCCAAAACAGTTGTTGTAAACTACACTTAGCGCTTGTTATCGTATTAGTGACGATTTTTGCAAGACGGCTAAATCACATTATATTTTAATTCATATTTTGTAGTATTCACAATTCGGTAATATTCAAATGTGTTATAAAAAGTAAAAAATATAAAATAATTCATAAACTAAAAATTAATTGGAAATTATTTATTCTTTGAATAAGCTCTAATCTTGTACAAAATGTCACTAGTACGATAACAAGCGCTAGGTGTACTTTACAATAGCTGTTTTGGCTAGTCACTTTGGGTTCCACTAAATGAATGGTTTATATATGTTCGTTGGGTATCCAGTATATCTTAGTTCGTGGGTACAACAAATTATTTCGATCTGACTCAACATGCCCGTTGATTAACAACACTACCAATTGGCAATTAAGATTACATTGTATAATCTATCAACGTTATAAATACATAAAAATACGCTCGTTTAAGTAAACTATTATTTCACTTCAAAAACAACGGTGTACACCTAATGATAATTTAGATAATAAAATATACGCGCGGTACATTTAGACGACGGAAAAAAAAACTCATACAGAACACAGAGCTCGGATTACAGTACACAGTTCGCTGATCTTATTAGTTTCATTTTGACCATACATGATACATTTAACTATTCATCACGATTATATTTTAACTTCGAAATTTAATTCACTTACGAATCATGTTCTTTTATCAATGTGAACACTTAAAGAAACCACCGCATGTCGAAAACGTTTTACTCCTAAGTCATACACGACTAATGGATAATAAACTCGACGATAGAGCATTTGTTTGTTTTTGCCATCTTGTACACAGTGCAGTTACATTATTCAGCTAAAAAAAAAAAATCTATTTTAGGCGGCGATCTTTTAAAATATTTTTAAGCCACAAATAATGATTTATTTTATTATTGAAAATGCATGAACTAAAAATATAATTTTTAAGAATAAATGCAATAAAAAAATTGATTATTTTTTAAATGAACCTAATCAGTATTAATTGAGAAATAATAAGTTACTCAATAATTTATACAGAAATTTAGTTTAAAGCTTTAAGATATGTTCAATTTAGAAAATTAGAAATTTATTTTTAAAATACCTAATTTGTGTATCACTAAACGTTTAAATTTAAATTCAATCAATTAAAAATGTATTATGTTTGTTTTCCTAAATTCTTCAAAAAAATTACCAACCAAAATCTTCAGATATTATAATTGATAAGTTACATAAAATATATAATACAATTTATAAAATATATGGTGGAAATGTAATAGGTACTAATGCTAATTCAAAACCTTATCATTGCCGAAGAAAAGTTTCAATATTGTATATACCTACATTAATTAATATTTACCTTAATAAATATTTTAACTTAAAAATGTTAAAAAACAAATATAATTTATGTATTCAGAATGAAAACCAATTAACTGATCATAGGATATATGGTGCCTATGGACATAACAAAAAATTGATCAGAAACCACAAAAGAAATAAAATATTTACACAAATCATTAAACAAACTGATCCGTATGAATAATAAACCAAACAACAAATAATAATCAAATATTAACTTTCTAGGATATAATCATTTTCAATACTACATTGTAAACAATACCTACAGTATTTATTGTTATTCATTAAAAAACTTCAAATATTTTAGAACCTGTGAATTTTAATAGGAAAAATGTTAAAATTATTAATTATTTTGTGTAATCTGTATGTACCAACTAAAACAAAATTATGGCTGATGAGGGTAACACCATTTGAACCTAAATTTACGAAAAAAAAATGTTGTACAAATTAATTGAACAAAAAAAACACTGTTGAAGCATATTTAATGAATATACTTAGATTCTGTGACTGTGCTCTTTATTTTCAATAACAATTAATGACTTCAATGATATTATTAATAATAACAATAATAATAATAATTATAATGGTGTTTTTATTGTCTGAATGTTTTATCTTTTTACAATGTTTTTTTAAAACGAGCAACAAGCTGTTAACATGATAGAATATTAAGGTTAACATAAATGCCATTTTTGTGGGACATTTGTACCTACTAGGTTTACAAGGAAAAATGGTAAGTTTCTAAAATATTCTGCAGCAACTAAATCTATGTTTACTAAAAATAGTAGGTACTGTACATATATAAATTAAACAGTAATCACTTGGTAAAAGAAAAAAAAACCTTGTGATGCACATAAAAATATTGAATAAACTTAATCACAGTAACAATTTAATTTCATTATTTCGCAGTTAAACTTTTAGGTGTTTATTATTCTTAATATTATTTTTATTGTAACCGTACACATTGCAATTTATCATTCTAATATTTTTATAAAAATATAACTATTTCAAATTTACATCAAACGTTAACATAATGATATTACTTCCCTCCAAAGTGAACATCGTTATAATAACAAAAACATATCATATAACAAAATTAATAATAATAATAATAATAATAATAATAATAATAATAATAATAATAATAATAGTAATTAATGAACATATCACAGACAAAAAGACATTTTAACATTTTTAATACATCTAACTCATGTTTTGATATAAAAAAAAAATATATATTTATATATTATATATAAACTTGTTATATGATAAGTCTATTAATTCTAAGTTGGATGTGTTTTGTATTGTAAAAATTAAGTATTTCAATCAATAATACCTAATAATCTTGGATAGTAAAACACAAGACTTTAATCATAATATTAAAAACACTTTAAAACAACTAACAAATATTTAATCATACCTTAAAAAGTAGTGGGTGTAATATTCAACCAACGCATCAAAAAAATACTAACTTACTATTTACTACAACACAATAGAAGACTAGACAGTTTGTCTGATGACTCGGGACTATAAAAATCATGAATAAAAGAAGTTAGTAGTGATCATTTTTTCAAAATATTCTTTTTAATAAATACAAAACAACAAAATGGTAAAAATGCCAACTTTTTAGATTTAAATTCTTCCCTAACTGAAAAGCATCACAATATGCTAGTGTAAACTATATACAGTTTGTTATAGAAATATTTATAATTAACAAATTGTATAAACAAAATGTCTAACAATTCAAAAAATTGTTTCATTCAAAATATATCAAACTTTTCAATTCACAGCTTTTAATTATATTTCTTTTGTTCAATCAACCCAAATAAAAGATAATTAATGAACAAAAAATTAGCGTTTCATAAGTATATTTAAAATAAAATTATATATTTATATACATGTTATTTTATTGAGAAAAATTTTTGAGTGATATAAGAATCAGAAAGTCAGAAAATAATATTAATACTAATTCTTATATTTTCACCAAATAAATATATTGTATATACATACTAGTACACATTTGTGCATGGTTTATAAATATTGTCTATACACAATGAAATAAGAAAACTATATACAATAAATCTATTTGATTTGAGTATTCAGTGTAGGTATATAATATATATATATACAGTTATTTAAAATAAAATTAAAATAGGAATTAAATTTAGAACAGAAAAAAATATAATGAAAAAAATAATTAATCTCAATATTAAGAATCCAAAAACAAAGTGGGAGAGATTAAAGTTGACATTAAGAATTTCCAAAAGTATGTCTATTTTAAGGTAGTATGAATCCTTGCTAAATATTAATATTTGCCATAAACCCACTCCTGTGTTTAAATACTTGTTATTTTTCTGCTTTGTGCTCCTATAATATCAATTATTTTCCCTTTAAACATAATATTATATAATTTAATACTGAATACCTGGGACTAAAAGATTAATTTGAAGACACAACATTATGCAATTTTTAACAAGCCTAATTCAAAAACAATTTGTATACATAATAAACTAATGTCCGTCCAATACTAAAGAGTTTAGACCAGGTAACTCAATACTAACCTAAAATTGCTGACCTATAGACCCATCATCTCTAATTGTATAATGACTATATATACGTGATCTTGAAGCTACAGGCAAATCACATCGAACACTAGTTTTGGTTGTTATTTTTTCATTTATCAATGTTGAACTTATTGGTGGAGGTGGAGGAGGCGGTGTAGGTCGATCATCAACAATTTTTGATTTCTTTATTAATATAAATTTGAAAAATTCATAAGTTGTCCATGAAATAGCTGTTGATGGCATTTGATATATGACTCTAGCTACCATGCCTCTGAAAAATCCTCTGGGGCCACCTAGTGTATACACAGTAGCCACAGCGCGGAATAGACCTTCTACTCTTACCTATAAATTTTATAAAAAAGTAATATTATAATGAGTATAAAAAAATCCCTAAATAAGAGAAATATTTCAACAAATTAAAAATAGTAAAATAAGCAAATACATAAAAATTATAAATAAAATATTTGATTGATTTGTTATCGATGAAAATATTCAATCAAATTACTTAATTTCATCAATATTCAAATAAATATTCTCTAAAATATAAATAAATGATATATTATATGATCAAATATATTATTTATTTATTTAATAAATATAAGTAAGGACATAAATGATCATAAATTAAAAATGATAGGTATAACACATATAATTATTAATTAGTAACTAATTATGGTATAACACGGTTATCAATCAATAAAATTCATATTTATGTATTTTATAATTATGTGTTATAAATTATAACCACTTATTACATATACCATATGTAGATATATAAATAAAAATTGTGCTCACAAACAAAACACAATAATAATCAAAAATATAATGAAATAACCGAAAATAACCTAAGAACTATTACTTTACTTGTATTTACATGTTACGCTTCTTTAATTTTTAATGTTCATAAAAATAGTATTAAATTTGTAATCAAATATGATGAGTATGAATTTATTATTTGTCTAATATATACATATTTTTACTTGGCAAATTTATATTAAAAATAAAAATACATACTCACATAAATATTAACATAATTTACAGTCAATAATATTAATAAAACATTATAATTTTTTATTTACAATACATTTTAAATGTCTCTAATCATTATATACTCATAAAATTACATAGTATTTATATTAATAGATCAAATCACTGCCTTCAATATCAACTTTTTCATATTGCCTACCAAAATATGACGTTTATTACTTAAATATTACTCTATAAGGATCACCACTATAGTGGATAATTGATTATTTACTCATCACTTTTTAATCTGTAGTTTATAATTATTTTAAAAATTGAATATATTTTAATATACCTTATAAACTATTTTTTTATAAAAATGGTAGTCACTTTTATACGAGACAATCCAAAACAATGCAGTAAGCATTAAAATAAAATTATAAAAAGAACAAGATTACTAGAAACCAATAGCATAGATACAATAGTAATCAATAAATAATAGTATTAACAACTATATTTTAAAAATCTACAAAATAAATGCAACTTTAAAATTTGATTGATAAAACTTGAACACATTTTAAGACATGTCATATAAATACTTAATAATAATAATTACAATACGTTAAAACAATTGCCTAAAGACAATAGATTTTGCATAAAAAAATACCTTATGTAACCTCACAGTTAATTTGCTAATACTATCACCAAGTACTAGTAAAAATAGAAGTAATTAAAGTACATTAAATATTAATAATGTTTCGACCAATACCAGTCTACTCTTAAATGTTTGATTGCCATATTGTCATGTTGTCATATTCTCCATAATCTCCTTCATCCTTAGCTCTGACTTTCTAATATAAGCACTCATTTATAATTTATCTATCCAACAATGTATTAATTTCAATAGGTACCTAATAATGTATCACGAAATAATGTTTTATGAATAAAATGAAACTCCAATAAAAATAAAAAATAAATATTGATTTTGATTATAGGTATTAGTATATTTTAAACAGTTATGTTTCAACAATTTAACAATTTAATACTTTAATCATCCAGTCTAGGTCACTAATTCAAGTGGTTAATTTATATTCTAAAACGGCTTAGCTGATTTTTGTCACATACACCATTTTAATAATGTAATAAAACACAAGTACTAGAATGATTTTACAAAATAATTACAACAAATAATCTTTGGGAAGTTTGCATTACTACATTACACTGCCAGCACTAACAATTGAACTAACAATTGAACAAATATTCTTAACAGATAATGCTAAGAATACAATTCATAATTTTATTTTATTGGTTTACATTCAAATATAAAAGATATCAATATATTATATTATCCATCTAGTAGACATATTTATTAATTTGTATATGAAAAAAAAATGTATATGAATTTCAAACCTGAATCCAATAAATATCAATTGCTAAAGTAATTTTATAGAAACAGAAACAACAACAATAATGGTTTTTTTTATTTTTTATTTTAATATTAAATTATAGTACATTTAAGTTTTATTAAACTTTGATCTACATCCACCATAAGACAACTATGATAATATAGAGTATAGATCTTCTGACCTTAATTACATTATAATACAACTCATCAGTTAAACATGAAGCATTTTTAAATAATTTATTAAGTTATTTTTAGATTTTTAAACTGCATTTATTGTTTATTACTACTACTATATAACATAACCTACAGAATAGTGTACTGATTACATAAAATTAGATACAAATTATGTCTCATATTACAAAAAGAACAATAGATGATAAGATCCATAAGTATTGGGAGTAATTAATTTTAAATATTATACTAACAACTATATTTTTATTTTTACTTTAATAGCATAACTAAATAAGACATGTATTATGCAATATTACTAAGTCATTCAGTAATTTCATACAACAGGGTAATATATTTAAGAATTGTATATAACATAATATACACATTACCAGGTTATCCACTTTACATATAAACGTATACTAATACATTTACAAAATAATGTTAACATTTTGAATAAATACTGTTAAATATTGAATGGTTAAAAACAAATAAAATATCAATTGTACAGTTAAGTTTCAAATAATCTTGTAATTTAATATTTACCAACTTTAATTAATTACTCCTTCTCTTAAACTCAAACACGATTAATAAAATACTAACTATAAGTCTTATACTTAACTATTATCCATAATCCTATTTTATAAAACCTGAATTCTGATAACAAATAAATGAGGAAAAAAAATAAAACTGTATCATTTATATAGGAATTCATTTCTAAAAAAAGGTTTAAAATAATAAACAGTGGTTATTAACTTCAAAATAAACTTTAAGAAGCAGAAGGAGTTTCCTAAAGATAATAATTTATAAGATGTATCAAATTAATCAAATTAAAAAAATAAACTAAGTATTTAAAACTGTTGAATTTTCATAACTTATTACATTTTAATTTATGTAATGTTGTTTTTATAAAATTGTATAAGAATATTCTTAAAAAAAAATGTATTAATTTTATCAATTTATTATTAACTACATTTGATGGAATATTTAATGCTGTTCAAGTTTTAGAAATAATTTTACAACTAATATTACCTAATTAGGAAAAACATTTCGTTATTTTAAATTTACTTATTAACATTAGTAACATTATGACTGATTTAATATATTATAAAGGTGATATAATACCTTATTTTTAAGAAAAACAGGCCATTTTGTTAAAATAGTTTGCAGTCATACACAACAAAACTTATGTAAGTAATTAAACTTAAAATATCTTAAAATTGTTTAAGCTTCAGTAAAAGCAACAGAAAAATAAATTAAATAAATTATAGTTAAAACATCAAAGCTATCCCCACAATAGGTATAATGAATAGCTAGACAGGTATTTAATTTGACCCTGATCTAATTTTAACAAATAATGATTCCAAAATATAATGAATGATACAGTCATCAGTTTAATACAAACAAATATTACAAATATTAAGAGCATAATTTTAAAATAAAAAATAAGGTAAAAAGTTTTAATTAGCATTTATAATTTATAAAACGTAAAGTTATTTTAAATATCACAATAAATACCAAAATATATATAATATTAAAGTCAATTAAATTAAAAATGTGCATGTTTAGTGTTTACCATTATTAGTAATGTATTACCATTATTTATTCTCGATTCTTAATTAGAATAACATATCTCAGTAATTTAAAATTATAAAACTACACACAATGATATATTTAATTTTATAAACAAATATAGAGAAAAACAAAATCAACTAGTTTTAATAATAAAATTGATTATTATACCTATATTAAATAGACATACAAACAATCAATTTAATAGTAAGAAAATGTTATTGTAATGTTATATTAAAGTAGTATGATTTATAAATATAGTAATTATTATAAAACATAATTTTAATTATAATAAATAAACTTTTAGGCATTTAAATTGCATTTAAATAAACATTAAACTCAATTAGTGTTTCAAAATAATTTGAATTTGATATTAATTTTACATTCATAATATTCAATATCATACGTGAAACTTTAACTATGAAAATTACTGGTGTAAATAAATCAATGATTATAATTTTATGATTCACAGTAAAATCTAACCTTGAAAACAAGGCAAATACTAATAATACTTTAATACTATTCATATTTTGCTTTCAAAGTATAAGTAAAAATGTAATTTTATTTAGGTAAAATTGTTTGTTATTATTAATTATGAAATACAATAATATATAACTTATTCATATTTAAAATATTAAATTATTAAATAGGTAATGGGTTTAAATGTATACTATATACAGACACAAGAAAGTGCATTACCTATTTAATGATATTTAAAGAACTAAAATAAGTATGTCAGTATTGGTTATGGATAAAAATAAAATCATGAATTTTATTTAAAAATTAAAATTTATTTCGTACAATTTAAATTAATTCGATATCAGTACAACGAAAAAAAGCGATGACTGATGAAACTCAAAATGACACAGTTAATAGGTAATATATGATAGCATATATTAACATAAGTTAGATTTTGTCTGATTACTGATCTAACCTAATAACTTGACACAATAGTATACTAATTAGCATAAAAAATGTAAAACTAACAATAGTTAAAAAGTAATAATTTAATTAAAGTACTTACATTTGTAGTTTGAGTGTTTAACAAAGTCTTGCATACATCTAATGGTGTTGTTGTAGCAGCAGCAAGCCCACCAGCAATGCCTCCAGATAGCATGTGATATAAAGGATTGTATATCCTATCTGGATTTAATACATTTTGACAATACTCATATGTCATAAAATGAACCACTTGAAATGGAGCATTCATAAATAATTGCACCATATATGAACGGTAAAACGCTCCTAATCCTTCAGCACGCCAAACTGAACTTATACAATTTAATATTCCATTATATGGAGAGTTAGACATTTGAAGTCGCTGTTTAATAACTAAAAATAAAAATATTTTTTATAATTACTTTGCGTAAAAAAAAAAAAAAATTATAATAGCCCATTTGTACCATCTGTAGGTGTCATTATTGCATCATGTATAATAGTTGAGGCACATCCAGCAATACCCGAAGAAACTGTCATGCTTAAAGATGTTTGGTGAGAAATTTTTTTCTTTAAGTGTTCATAAGATGCAAAATAGAGAGCATGCGCAGGGCCAGAACCAATAATTACTGTTCCCATACCACGCATTGGTCTTAAGTATCCTTCATGTTTTATCATATTTATTAGGACAGTGCCAATTCCTCGATTACCAACATTTCCAGGTGGCATGAATGCTTGCAACCGAGTCTAAAATATACACAAAAAAGTTGATTAAAGTTCAAAAGATAAGAATAATCTTTGGAGGTCAAAACAGTTGGGTAATCATTGTGTTCACTTATTCTTAGTTAATTAAAAATGGAAGATAAATAGGCTGGTAAGTGATGAATTTTTGTTTTAATAATTCATATGTAATGTAAATTTTAAGTGTATTGTCTACATATTATATACATTTGATTTAAACTAATTTGTCAAATTATGAATTTGAAACAGTCGTTATACAAAAAATAATGTTCAAAAACAAATGTGAATGTTATCAAAGAAATATGATCCCCTTTTCCAAATTTCATGTTCTTATCAAACTAATTAAAAATTATAATAGGTACCTAGTTATATTTTATACTTATAATAGATACTAACATTATAATATTATCATTGTATTGTATTTTAGTACAAATTAATTCTAAACTAATTGTTACAAAGTAATATTGTGCAATTTGAATAACACAAGAAAGTATCACTATGTTGTATTGTACCTTGGATGTACTTATGTATAACAAAATACAAATGTATTAACTCTTAACTGAACTCCCTCAATAAATATCAATAGAGAATATCTTAGTAAATTATGAGAATTAACCAATATTACGGTAGGTAACATTTATGAGATAATTTCTTAAATCAAATGATTAATTTCCTAACCCTATGTTTTAAGCAATCCGTTTTTGAAATAGAAAAAAACCAATACATTTGCAAATAGCCAATCAGTTTCTATAAGTAGCAATACATCGTGAATAAAATATAAAATTCATGCCGTTTTAATTTTACTCCTTGTGAGTACTTTCTATTAAATAACCACACACTTACCTTTACAGAATCGAGAGGGTACATTACACAATGTTCCATAATTCCTGCAATAGCACCAGCCATCATGTGATCAGTCACATTGGACGAAGGTAGGGTCTCGTATTCATCAAAACTCATAATAAATGTTAAACTTATAAATAATTATATTTATAATGTTAAAAGAGCGAACTGCCGAGATGAATCGAGAAACTGAACACGGTGAAAGTGAAGTCACTACTCAACACTGTTGCCCCGAGGATGGTGTGTGTGCCACAGACGTGAAGCTAGCAATGTACTTGCCGCGATTGATTATAACGGGTTCCCAAAATGTGATATCATATCACCCTCTTGCGCGGTTTGACGGCAATGACACTATCAACAATCAAGTGAATCATAATATATTCATCATTCAATATTCATGTGCAGCAGTCGCCGGTCAGCAGACACCAGTTGTACAATATATCAATTTACTTCATTATAATTTGTAGTTATTACTTGTTCATCACGAAACTACGGAAACCGTTATAGACTATAGTATTGCAGTTTACCGCTGACGACGTCGTCGGACGTACACATTCCTGCGAAATATTATTGTTTTGAAATCGAACCGGAACACCATGATGCAACGATGTACGAATTGTTGAGTTTGAATATGAAAGTAAGTGGACACATAAGTGTCAACTTAAACTGCATTTTTCTGCGAACTATGCAACAGGAAAAACGTATTTTTATCTTGACTGTTTGGCAGCTACTGTGAAACAATAGTATTCGGGTATTCCACTGATCACGTAACGAACGGAATATTTGATTTTTCGATTACAAATCGTATTAAAAAATAAGAGACATCATGTTGGCCGGGGCAATCGGCTGTACTGTAGTTTCCCCGGTGGTGGGAGATTAATCATGTGCGCGCATAATTATAATAGGTACGTGTTACGTCAAGTGCGTTAGTAGGGGAACGATTGAGAAATCGCATCGACTATACGCGTCACGTTTGTAAGAATTTATTAATAATTATAATAATTATTGCCGAATAACCGGCGATTAAACGGTGAATCATGTCGTTGGGACACCAGAAAACCACCTGCATTGGATTTTCATACTTCACAGCGTATTCTACGAGTCGACAAACATAATTATGTTCGACATACGTCCGTTACACACGAACGCGACGGACACGCCGAGGGCCGGGTCCATCGATAATCATCCTTATACCTACCGGCCTAGATGCACGTAAATCAGAATATTATTTATTATTATTATTATTATAATATTTTTCTCTTCCGTTATCACTAATATCGTTATCAATGAGCACGCGTGATCGAAGGGGAGACGCCGTTGACACGGGTCGCGACCTAGGTCTCGGGTCCTCCTAGTAGCCTAGTACCGGTGGTGGCGGCAGTGAGCATGTTATGGTCCGGAAATGAAGAGGCGGTTACGTACTTGGTACTTACGTGCACGTGCCTCCACACCGGTCGTAGCTTCACGAACCGTGCTCGCGATGACGACGACGATTGTTGTTCCCGTAACGTACTTTGCCGTGCGGAGCGATTACTTGGTGAAATCGCGCACCACCGGTCATGTTCGTGATGGTCGGTCCAACGAAACGTATCACATTACGAAATGATGAATCTGAGGGGGAGGATGACGACGTAGTCATCGATCCTCCTAGGGTTTTTTTCTTTTACTAAAGCGTCATATGATATAATGACCATGAAGTTCGTGAAATCTATAAATCATAAATCACATGAATCAACTATAACTTGAAAGTGTAAACTTGATAAATGATACAAGAAAGTGTATTTCTTTTGGAGATCTTATCAATTATTATTAGTTGATTATCAATACATCGAATCTAAATAATAATATTATGTTTAAAACAAGTTAGTTTAGTTGGTTATAACTTATAGCCACAATATTGTTGTAGACAGCGATTATAGTTTTTTTTTATTATAAATTATAATAGTTATTACTTATTAATGATTAATTAGATTATAGTTCAGTGTACCTATATCATTTGGATATTGAGTGAAAAACTTAATATCAATTCTTTAATAAGAAACTTTAAACTATTAGAAACCTGAGATAATGAAATATTTATAATATTATAATTTTTTGAGCTTTTTCTGAACAGTTTAAGAATTATTTATTCAAATGATTAATACTAATAGATATGTTGAGAAGAATGTTGAAAATGAGATTTTTGAAAACGTATTCTTAAATGTCGATGCGTAATACGACAAGTTAACAACGGGAGTCCGGAAAATTATCAAGTAGCGTGTCCGCGTGTATCACGTATATTCGTGGTCGTATAAGTATGTAACAATAGGGAATGGATTTGAATGCAAATTGCATTTTTTTCCAAATGTCCCAAAAAATTGCTCTCGAAGCACAATGTTTATTTTATACATCAAGGAATTAAAAAATGTAACTTTTATTTTGCCTCGTCGTACTTCTATATATATTATATATATGTATTATGTCATTTGTTATGTTTTTATCGATCAAATAAATGTTACTCCCAGCTACTTTAGCTATTTAGGTATATTTTTGAGTTGAGTTGAAAGATTTTCTTATTATTTGAAAAACATAAATTGTACAAAGTATTTAGAAATAATAAAAACTACCTATATCTTTAAGCTAAGCTTGTGGTGGTGTAGGGAGTAACAGTAAACATAATTTTTTACTTTCTAGTATTCGTTATTAGTATATTTTCAAGTTATCGATCACAGTATTCATGCGCCAGATAGTGTGATGCACGGTTTAAGATATATATTATATCTTAAATCGTGGTGTAATGTCTTATCCATTGGATATCGGAAAACGAGAGTATTGTGGACTGTTCAATGCACGAGCAAACGCTTAATAATATAATATTATAACGGATCACATTTTGATTTCTATGTAACGCGTGATAACGATACGGCGGCGAATGGTGATTGGATTGAAGACGAATAAATAATAATAATAATAATAATATAAAATATTGTTAATGTTGGGTGGGAAAAAATTCGAATTTCGCGCGGCTACGGCGGCGGGTGGTCCATCACGCGCGTCGCACAGCGACGACACTCGACACGGCTGGACTACTACTACCGCAACCGCTAACGGTATACCGCGTTAACCCGTTCGTAACTGCCGCTGCCTTTCCGCCATGAACTACTAGAGTAGCTGGTTACTCTAGTGTTCACGTTTATTCTGCACAGATTTAATAATAATAATGGAATATGTATATATTATTATAATAGCCGACGACATTTGGCGCTCATGTCCCAGACTCCCAGCTGATCGGGATGTTACGGTCGAGAATCCGTGGTCGCGTACCAAGGACACCGCCGTCGACGATCGTATATTATTTACTGCAACGGTAAGTTTCCTTCCGGTTTTCTACTTTGCAAATTATTACTTTGTAATGTTTACTATACGTTGCGCTTGCACTCTTGTCTACCATTTCATAATCCAGGGGAGGGTCATCGGCGTGGCTGTCGGTCGAAAATAATGATTAATCATTCGCGTAGGTAATAAAAATTATACTGTATTTACATAATATTTTATCTATTTGATTAACATGTAAAAAAAAAAAAAACATGTACATACCACATATCTACTACTATACGTATAGGTATTAGGTACACGTGTACAAATGGTTTATTTTCGTTACAACCGTAGGCTACGCTAGTTATTTGTCTCGTCAATGGTACAATACGTTCATTATTATTGCGAAGAGGTTGTCGTGAACGCGATCGTTAACTCAAGCAACGCTAAAAGGGTTGAAAAACGATGATGACCTAGTCAATACTAGTTCCGTAGACCAACCCCTTTTTTCTATTCGAAAGCCGCACCACATTTAATGATATCATTATTGCGGTCCTCGTGACGATCGACGTGGTTCGGGTCACTGGGTCGTCGTCAAGTAGTGGAAAAACGCGTGCGTGTACAATCGAATTGCCAAAAACCTAGGCGTCTAATTATCCATTATATCGATTTTGCTGCTTTTCAGCTCGTTCGGCAAACAGAGAATAGAATGTTTATAGATATTAGATAGGTCCATACCGTCGCGATTTTTACACGGCCACCTACACGCATTTACAGCCGCACTTGCATCATGCGTGTGCGTCGGTCTACAGGATTTCCTCGAGATAACTGCTGCGGGAATGTTGATGTGTCGCGATATACCATGTCCCCCAACGCACTTCATAAAATTATAATATAACAGCATATATGATACCGTTGATTATAGAATATACCATATTATTTCATAATCAATTCTGGCTTATGAACTCGGTCTAATTGTCGTGTGAAAACCCAGCCCAGTTTCTAAGTCATGTTCCAGTGATGTGACTTCCGTAAATTTACCGTGTGCACAATTTTACCGGTCAAGTAATGTCATAAAAAAAAACAAAACAAAAATTAACACCATTATATTTTTTTACCGCTCTAAAAGTTGAACGACCACTCGATTTATGTTTCTCATTTAGTATAACAAATGCAGTAACGTGATAGTACCAAATAAAATCAAAGTTTTTACATAATTTTAACGATTGATTACTTCAAATGTATTCAATCGACAATCATTATTATTACATCACTGCTATATACCCAACAGTTGTATTTATACGTCGATGTGAATGAATCCACTATTCTGAGGTCTCAATTTGTAGAAGCATCACTGTACTTTGTAGAGAATATTCTCATCAAACTGTCGCTATTGTTTTATTTTGTCATCGATTTATTTTTATACGAAATCGTTTGATTATAAGTTAGGTTGATGATTAAAATTGTTAACGACAAAATAAATTTGCCTATCTAAAATGATTAGGTAAGCATCTATGAATAACTGAAAAATGATGACAACATTCTATCGGTAAAAATCAATATGGGTACTATTGTTTATTTATAATATTTATTTTTATCCTATATTTTTCTACTTTTACAGGCAATTACCTAAGATTTCCTCTTGAAAAATCCCTATCTCTATACACGAATCATATATAATTCTGAGGAATCAAATCGTTTTAGGTTCTGAGAGAAGTGTAGAATTTATATTAATTGATCAATTATATTGTAAATGGCAGTCAAAATAAAAAGCTGGCACGGTATTTTTTTTTAGTTTTGGAACATTAATAGGTATATTTTATGTCTAATAGGGGTTAAAAAAAAGAAAGTGTTTTGATGCTCTTCGTAGGTATATCAGGGTGCTATAGAAACTTGAAGTTGGAACCATAGCTCTCTTAAAATGATCTCATGTAAAATACGATTTGAAGTATCGAAATTGATTTCCCCCCTCCATTCATTTTAATAATTTTAATCTGTTGCTTCTCTAGATTCTAGATTGATAAGTTTCGTCATAGATATAAGATCATTACCTACTATTATGTCTTATATAGGTACCATAGTCCATAAAACATTAATAATGTTTATTTTTTCTCCAAAATGGGGAAATTTAATACTTGTATGTATAAAACCACCAATAGTATATATTATTTATATATCTTGTTTCTATGGTAGTCAAATAATGTTTGCTTCAAGTTTTTAAGTTAACGAAGATTTGATAATCTATTTGAAAATATATATGGCAGTACTGTATAAATTAAAAGTGCGTCATTGTGTTGAAACTCGTCCTCGTTTCTCTGAGATCTCTGTATTACCCGCAACACATATTTAATAATTTTAAAATTGAGTAAGCCCTATGTTACCTTAACCATTTCCTGTTTGACTATCCATCTTTATCTTTCCAGATTCCCACTTTTCACTCATCTTGAATCCCTCGGTTACCAAACATCCAATGCCAATCCTGTACTCAGCTCTCGATCCCCTTATTCTCTATCATCTCCTTCGCGTCTTTAATTCTAGTGTCCTTTCATTAGCAATATTTGTTATTTTCCCTCCTCTCTATTTGCATTAATGACTAAACTAAATTATTGTTGTGTTGACGTGTTATATGTTTTTTTTTTTTTTAATAAAAGCACTAAAAATACTAATAAAAATGTAACGATAAAGAACATTTTTATTTCATTATAATATTGAATCACTGGGTTTTATTTATTATTACTTACCTAGGTAGGTTTTAATAAAATAAATGGTTCATATTTTATGGTAATATCTAGTGTTTTTCGGTTTGTTTAAAGCCATAATGTGTTCAGTTATATGTTACTATGTTAGTACTTTTAATAAGAATGATGAGAAGAATTGTATACTCTTACTATTCAGTATTTAATAAATAAACTTTCTAATTATAATAAAATATTTTAATGTTAAGCTATAAGTAAATTGGTTGTTGTCTGGTAACTCTTTTGAAATGTATTTTTTTTTATTGTATGCAAAGATTTTTAGAAGCTTTTTATCTACATTACATATACTCACAATTCAATGGCAACTAATAACCGTATCTTCATGGAATATGGTTATGTCGAAACCAATCAGTGAAAAAAAATTATATCGAAGTTCATCACTTTTTAATTAGGTACACATATTGTATAATACTTAATAGAACATGAACAGTTTTCGCATTTTTATTTGTGTTTGATTTAGCGTTATTTTCTGAAGTTAAATTATTAATTGTTGTATTAATTTAAAACAGCACTATATCTTATTCCTGCTTACATTTTATTAGTATATTTGTTGCGATACTAGCAATTATCGAAACTTGACTAACATTAGAGCATCATATAGTTGTATGTTATACCTATCTATAGTTAAATTTTCATCATTAATCATCATTTTAATGTGTCATAAATATAATATAGTTAAGTAGATATCTACTAACGTTTATCGCTAAATTTTAAACAATCGCGGAAACAACAATAATTAATTTTGTCTATTAAATATTATTTGAATTATAAACGTTGATAAATTAGAATTCTCCCTTGTCATCGATTTCATATTTAAATATAATAGTTAATCTTTTTTTTACAATCATTATTGCAGCCATCATATTTTAAACCTATCCAAAAATGAGTTTGATGAAGCGGGAATGGTTGAGATAGTGTGAAACAGTTCCGATCGCGATGGTTCCATACAATTAAAATATACTTGTTATTTGAAAACTTAAGAAATGAGTGTGTTAAAAATGATTTAATATCGTACGACCAGCTAAAAAATATTGGACTAAATAATCATACTTTGACATTTTTTAGATGTCTTCACCATTTTATTTTTAATTATATTATAGCTTAAATTGTTACGGTATTTTAGTTATAATAATTTTAATACATTATGTAAATGTTTATGTATTATCATATTATTTAATTATAGTTTGTATACTAAGTACCTGTGATACGATTTATATATATAAAAAAAATGTATACTTATATCAACTAAATGAAGATAACAAAAGCTAAGTTATAATAATATTGAAAATTAAACTTGATTAGAACAGGAAATTTAATCTTTAACGAAAAAACAAATCAGTAAGAAACTGACAAAATATTGAACGATCATAGTGGATACCTACCAGTAATGAATATTTTCTCCTTACTCTTTAGTTGTTATAATAGGCAGGTGCCATATTATAATTTATAGTAAACTAGATTGTCAACTTTCGTATTTTCGCCATTTAGAACGAGGCCAAGGAACATTATCAATTATCTCATAATAATTTGTAGAATTTATATGAAAGCATGCATAGGTAGGTTTAGTGGGTATGAGTTTCAAGGCCACTGTTGAAGCCGAAAATTCGACAAATCACAAATTACGCATTGGCAATATTATGTAGTGTTTGATTTATTTTTATATTTAAAACTTGACTAATATGACTAATATTGTTGGCATAATGATGTTGTATACTAATGTAAATGTAACTATATATTATACTGATTATTTGTTGTTACCACATATTTGTAGACTGTAGTTATTTAGTAAATGTATCATGTATGACCTACAGATAATACCTATTCTATCATAACATCGACCGTTTTGTGAAAAATATTAATTAAACTAAAGTATTAAGAATCATTGTATACATTAATCCAAATTTAATGTATTCCCCATTTACCTATATCAGTTTATTTTTTAAATTGTATATAACTATAAGCTTTATATTTATAACATCGGTACAGCCCTGGTTGAAATATTCGCTATGTCTACCAAGCAAAGTTATTTGTACAATAATTGTACCTCCTAGATATTTGAAAAATCAATTCACTGGTACACTACAGCATACAATGTATTTAATATTCAAGCCATTTGACAAACGGACATCAGATTTAAACCCTTTGCTATGTAGGTATACTAAAGAAAAAATAAGTGAGTGAATTATTTTGTTTTTCATGCACCAGTGTTCAATATATAAATCATCATATTATGAATAATACAAGTAATTAGTTACACGCTAAATACATGCTTCGTACTTATATACCTACTTATGTGTTACAATAATGATAAAATAATGGATTCCTTAACAGGGCACAATGCATTATCTTCGTCTTACAAACGTACAACATACAAAATCTGCGTTCGGCAAAACCGATTTTGTGTTGTTAGCTTTAATATTAGAAAAAATTGGTCTATTATCAAACTTAAAAGAAGAACATTATCTGTGCGATGACATACGTTTTTTACGCTATTTTATTTTTTGAATGAATTGTGATTATATAGAATATAACAATTTAAAAAAGCTCATAACTTACTTCAAAAATAAAATAAATTAAAAAACCTATATTATTGCATAAATAATGTTCTTCTCTTTAAGTTTGATAATAGTCTAATTTAATTTAAATCAGATTATTCTAATATTAAATAGCTGACATTACGAAATCGGTTCTTCAGAAAGCAAATTTGTTATATTGATATAAAGGTATATTTGTAAGACTGGAACAACACAATGTGGGTGTGGTGTTCTCTTTAGGTATTTGTTTATTGTTAGTACCTTCACATCAAATTTTAAAGTGCTAATGTTACAGATCAGTTAGTTAAGAAATTAACTTAAGAAAAATGACTGATGAGGCAATGGTTTAAATATTTTATATTTAGTGGTCAGGTAGGTGATATGTAGTACTTTTACCCATTCTCAATCTATTTCATCTATAAAATAAACTTAACATTATCATGACGACACATAAATCGTATACGTATAAATAAAAAATCTTATTACTAGGGTTCTATCAATATTTACTAGGTAGTAAGTAGGTACCTTTTCTGATACATAAATTGTATTGTCAACATCTGTGACTGTTATTCATTGAGTACCAACTACCAACGCAGAATTTGGTCCTTGGTTATTACATTGAATTGATTTAAACTATAGGTATTTTGTGGTTATTATAATTTGGTCAAGGTATTGTAGATGTATACTTTATAACTTATATTTAATATATACTTGGTACCTAAGATTTCCTCAAATAATGAAATGTCTTTGCACAATTATTATAAACTATTTTTAAAGTAGTTGCCCCGTTGCCTGCGCCCAATAATACTACTAAAAATAATTAACTTCAAACTTGGCAACAACGTAAACAATTTGATTGCTCAAGTGCCAATTTGTATAACATATTTTTAAATAAAGATGTTTATATTTATTGTTAATTATTTCAATTTATCTAGGTATATTAATAATTAATATTCCGTTATGAAACGTTCAAAATATGTTATATAGTTTGGGCTGTTTAGATGTCGTTTTAACCTTAAAAGTATTATGAAAGTACACTTCAGTAGGTACTAAAAGACTATACACCAGTATTGAAATTGTATTTAACTATTAATATCTGTTAGTTTAAACTGTTTAAAGTCTGAAAAATTTAATTTTTCTATTTATGCGTGGTTCTGGTCCTATCTTCCAAAGGTAGGTATATAATTTTTCTCTCATTATTGTAGCCTTCCAAATGAGCCAACATTAGCCAGTACGCAACAAGTAATGATAGTTTGTGATAAATAAATAAATTACACATGAGGTACTGTCATAGCCTAGCGGCATAAGGCGGCTGTGCGTAATCGTACAGTCACCGGTTCGAATCCGGGCGGTACAACCGTTGGGTGAGAAGATGCCGCTACCACCCCCTTCCAAACTATAACACGTAATTGAGTCTTCATAAAAATAATCGTTGAGATATAATGGCCACGATGCCAAAATATACCAAACATAAAAAAAAAGAAAGATAATAATAAATAAATTACACTGTTCGTATTATAGCACGCGATGCAGTTACAACTAGGTATATTCACATGCACAGCATTGTTATAATGGGTCATAATTAGTCATTAACCTACTAATCATTTTATTATTGACGTTTGTCGATTCAAACTATCATTATAAACGTTTGATCGGCTAGCCTTTGTTGGTGAATAGTTTTTAAATGAACTATGAACACAATATTTACAGCACATTTGAATAAATATTATGTATGTATTTGTTATAGTGTTATTACCTACGTATAGATAAGTCTGCAACATGAAAATCTCGCTGCATGCGTAACTGAGCACGTTTGTACTAATAAACCTTCCATGTGATTTGTATTTATTTTGTAATTAATATTAATTATTCAGTACTATCAATATACCTATCGTTATATACTATACTCACTCGGGTTTTACCCAATACTTGACGAGCTCATCTGAAACTATTGGACAATACCACAACACATTATAGTAGTCGGCTGATGTTCTAGGAATTCGTGGTCCTTACCATGCCTCTTTATAGTATAGCGTAATTGTGTATCCCTGGTTTTTTTTTATTGAAATATGAATACATTTTTTGGTTTTTAATTTATTTATTGTATGTGATATGGATGGAGTGAAAATAAATCTGAGCATTTTTTTTTATAGCTAAAAGTGCTAATGGAATGTGATATTAATAATTATTATTTTATGGATATTTCAGTATTTGATTTTTCTTATGAATATCAGGAAAAATTCATTAAAAACCATTAATACATCATGTTTTAGATTCTGAACGGAGTGATGGAATCTATTGATTTTGCAGTGATATTTTTTTTTTTTTACTTTTATTTTTATTTTTGTGTCTGTTTTCACGTTTTGGGATAGTAAAAATGCTTCGATTTTCTTAAACAGCAACTTTTCTGAAAGAAAAGTAAATGTAGATGGTACTTGAGCGTGTCAAAAAAGCAACTTTTTCAATACTTTTTCAAAGCGTCGAAAAAAACGATAAAAAAATTAAAAAAAAAAATAAAAACGGGAAATTTTACGCAAAATCACGTTTTTACAAAATACATTTTTTTAAAATACTCTAACTCAAAAACGAAAAACCGTAGAAACGCAAAAACTTGAAATTTTCACCAAATATTTATAATGGCGTTCTCTATACATAGTTAAGTTTTCAAAGTATTTTGACATATTTTGACTTATTTATAGACAATTTAAATTTTCGATATTTGTAAAAAAAAAATTTTTTAACATCTATGAAATTTAATTGGCTGACCGAAAACTCTTGAAAATTTAATACAAGGTATATATTAAGTTAAACTAATTGTAACTAAAAAATATCGGAGATCAACTCATTCAAATTTTTTTTATAAGCCCATAAAGCTCAAATTTGTATAAAATGTGTCAAAATCTATCGTGATTTACAAGTTATTTTATAGATAAAAATTCATAAAACTTATTCTGTTCATACTTAAGGTTCAAAATTTTAACAATAGGTTATCCATAAGCTACTCTTCAATAATCTTTAAAAAAAATTCTACCGGACCAAAAGGAAAAAATTTTATGACCGTTTGAAATTTAAATTTTTACAAAATTGCATTATAATTCAATTTAAATATAAAATACTATATTATTGTATACACATTTTAGACAAACATATTAACTCCGTTCAGAATCGTTATTCGTATACAATGATATCTATCATTGCATTCAAATTTAACAAATCTATTGTAATAATGACCTATCCTATAAACGAGGTGCACTCCACCCCCAACTGTACAGCAAAGCGAGGCCCATCCATTTTTTTAAACTTGGATTGTTAAATACTTTTTAAGTAGTAATTGTTGATAATATTATAATTTCTTAACTAAACTGTCAAATGGTTTATGGTACCATACATAAATAAGAATATGTTATTAGTTGCGAAAGACTTTTTTTAATTATTATTTTTCTAATGGGTAAATTGACTTACGTAACTGTGCAAACTTAAGTTAAGTTACTGTTAAAATATGTATAATATGTATAATATTATAATATGTAGGTGCCCATAATATTATAACTACATGATATTAGGCTAGTATACAAGGAGGCTGGGGAGAAAGATGATACCCATTCTCATAACCCGTATTATATACATGCATATTCTTCATAATTATTACATTTATTTTTTATTCACATATATCAGTTCATGAAATAATTGAAAAATTAATGAGAGAAAATTATACTTTGTTTTGTAGATTTATAACTTATAAATGAATTTAAAAGTTTGTTATTTAGTTAATTGTTATATACCTCATTAATAAATACCTACCTAATTTATTTTTAACATTTTATACTTAATTACCTTTGTAGTGCTATAACTACTTTTTATTTTAAATATTTAAATTTTAAAAGCATTTTAATAATTATACTATTATTTCATAAATCATAACATTTGTTATTTGTAACACATAATAGTAGATTCTAGAATTTTTATTTTCTTACATAATCATTGAGTTTTTTTTATACAAATATATTTAGGTATTGGTTAATAGATTACCTATTCTACATTTCTACTAACTATATTTTATGCATCTTCCCAGGTTAAATAATAAAAAATAATACAAGTATTTATAACGTATTTTTTTATGTGATATATTTATTTATTTGTTTAGCGCTGGAATAGGTTACCTGTATATAGGTACCTACAAGTAGCTACAACTTACCTACATATGTCTCTAAGCAATGACAAAAAAAATATTTATATTTCTGTCCTCATTATATAAAATTACAATTCAGATATTGCATATGGGGCCCGCGTATAACGTTTTAGAGACAACATGATTTTCAATGATTCGATACTTTTGGGACTCATTTTTCCCTAGGTTAATTGTTTACACATTCATACAGTGCCATCTACCAGAAATAATGTAAACGATGAACAATGCCATTCATATATCTATAGACCAAGGATGCTCAATTTATTTTGGAAGCGAGCTACAATTTCAATTACATTTAGCCATATTATGAACAAGACTTAGTTACACTTATGATTATTCTATAGTTAAATAGATGGAGTTATAAGTAAACAAAGTTTTAAAGGCCGCAGAAGAAACTCGAAAATCATGATTTAATTTTTAATTAAATTAATGATTTATAATTAAATCACATAGGTGAGAATGATCATTCATATATACATACATCATTTTATGTTCATTTTTTCTCTATTTTTTTCTTGTATAAATAATAATAAATCATAATAATTAAAATACAATAGAATATCGGTGGACCAATTCAAAAGCGTTGATGGGTCCAACCTAACCTAACCAATTTTATTTTTTTATTATTACCATTTATAAGTATAAGATAAACAGCGCATAAACGCTGCATTTTCTTGCAATAACGTGTATTAATAATTAGATAGATACTAGATGCATTTAATACTATTAAAGATTAATAAACTAGGTGATATAAAATGTTGTTTGTGGCATTTATATTATTATTCATGCATGGTGCATGGTACTCTTAGTGCATATTTAATATTCAATACATAATAATATGTTATGCATTTTTTTATACATATATTTATTTTATTAATACGCAAACTTAATGATTTTTTATAGGATTTTACCGATTAAATAATTTGGCGTATGAAATGAAATCCTAACAATTGAACATTTAAGGATCTTCTGATTCTTGTCCAAAATACATAGAAGCCCGTCTTATTCTAAACTGTTCAAGCTTACTACAAGCTCTGGAAAAAATACCATGGTAACTACTAGCCATCAATTTTATCACAATATTAACTTAAATCAAAAATTCTATAATTTCCAATCAGAATCGTTATCCGTATACAATGATATCTATTATTGCATTCAAGTTTAACAAATCATTTGTAAAGACCTATCCTATGAACGAGGTGCACTCCACCCCCAACTACAGCAGAGCAAAGCCCATCTGGTTCTTTTTTAAGTTTTAACTATTGAAAAATTCAATAAAATAAAACGAAAGAGCAGTATTAATAATTATATTTTTATATCTTTAATAACATATAGATAGGTAATATACATTGTTCTTGTTTATCTCTGCATTTTTTTATGCCTATATAATATTGTTTTTGTATGTATCTATGTATATTATTATATTACACATTCTTAACATAAAAATTGCACTTATCTAATACATTTAAAACATTTTAAATATTTTAAATGTGATAAGTTCACTTTTAAATTCTGAATCTAGATGTTATAATATCTAGATTTATAATTTATAGAGTTTAAAATTATAAATGCCATGATATTCTGTTTTTACTAAGAGTTTGTCACAAATATTTATTTGAATCGATTAAGAAAATATATAGTACTATAAAATTCAGAATTTTAATATGTATAATAAATTGTACTATATTTTTTTATTCACATGAATAAAATATAATACATGATACTATGGCATAGTGTATTTTACATGTTTAACTATAAAGTTGCTAATTATTGAATATTGAAATAGAGTAATCATGTCATTAATTAATGTAATTCAATTCCATTTTTTTCAGAATTTATTACATAAAATACTGGTCTACCTTCAAGATCTTGAGATTCTCTAAAATTTTTATTTATGCATTTTTCCTCTTTATTCTCTAGTCTATGCAATTTCCTGAATTTTTCCAACTATAAAAATTCGTAAATAAATAAAATGTAAAATATATTAATTATAGTAAATTGGTTTAATGAAATAATATCTTCCATTACCTGGCTCGAAGATATTTCAAAGGTGGTAGTCGAAATAATCCATTCTACACATTCGTTATACTGTGGAGTTGTCAATGAACCATGATATGTATAATATTTTTGAGGAAATAATTCATTAATCCAAGTGAATTCTGCATGAAAATTTCTTTTTATTTGTGATTCAGGTGTGATTAAATGTTCTAAATCTTCAATAAATGTATCTAAACTGTGATTATGTGTTTCACTTATCTATAAAAAATCGTCACATTTATGTTACTATTGATTTAATCATTACTTCAGAAATAAAAACAAAAGTATGATGATTTTAAGAAAATTTATTTATTGCTCTGTATGAGTCATAAATTGTTTTCTTCGTATATTACTCTTAAGAGTGTTAATCTATACCTAAAGTCTAAAATATTAAATATATTCATATGAATTACCTCTCCTAATAAACTCAATACACATAAACCTATATTTGAATCTATAGCCTTGTCGAAAGTTCCAAACTTTGTATCGTAATAAACCAAATGGATTTCCATAGCATATCTAACATTAAAAATAAATAGAATTAACAATAATGGTATTTTTAATATTTTAAGATTATTTAGATGTATAAGAAGTTTTTATTTATCATTTTTAAGCTTTCAAATCTCAATAATTCAAAAATTCAATATTTTCATTTTCTTATAAACAAGTAATGAATACCTTGAACAAAAGATATAGTAAGATAAATTATGATAATCTAAACTAAACCAGTACCAGTGACATTACTGGCATTATAATTCATCCTCAAATAAGCACAAAAATAGTAAGACTGCAACTAAACTATATAAAAATTATAAAATATTCTCCAACCATTATAGATAGTAGATACTAGCATTGTGATATTATAATCAATGATGTTAGTCGTGTAAAACTAATCATTGATCAAGAATATCTTGATCAGACATCCTAATCAGAAACCTTCATAGATACACCAACGTACTTTATACAAATTTTTGAAAAACATAGTGTTAAATGATTACTTAATCTTTTAAAATCTAAATAGATACCTAAAAATAATACTTGAGAAAGAATATAATATTTATATACTATCGAATTGACATTTTATAATCTTAATTCAATTATGGATCTCGATTTATTCATATAAAATATAAATCTAGTAAAAACATACGAACCAATGAATTATTTCATCCTAATCCGTGATAATATTAAATAGATTTTATCTCCGTTGATATTGGGTGAAAATATACTTCGAAATTACATAAAATAACGTGAAACTAATTAAAGTATTTTCTTAGGAGACAGAATCAGTAATGCTACATCACCATCGATCAATGAACTAGTGTATTATAGACTATAAGCCTTCTGAGATAATAGTGAATCGATGACAATAACTATATAAAACTGAATGTATAAAATACTATATTAACTATACTACGTGTACCTATACCTTTTATGGTTGATTGTATGTTCACTTCCTGCGTCTGTATCACCCCAATGGAAATGCATTTGTTCGAATTTATATATGTCCGACAAAGGTCCTCCAGTAATTTCAGGTAAGTCTGAAGTACGAGTATCTTCAGTAAATGTAACGCGAACTATTAAAACAAAAGAACAGATTTGTCCTACTATACTTTTTGAAAAATTTTATCAAAAAAAAAAAAAAACTGTTGGCAAAATATTTTTAACACACAATTATATTTTCAACATCTAATGAATACTGGTTGGTGGTGGACGGGGGTAGGTATATTTGTATTTGCATAACCTGGGTCCTGGGCAACAAGTCCACCCGCGTAGGTATGCGGTCATTACTATTTACTATTTAGTATTTATCAACTATTAATAATTGTAAATTGTAGCGATATTTTAGCATAAAGTACGTGTAAATACCTCCGTCTTCGTAATATTTTTTTATTCAAACACCACAGCCTATCTTGACTGATCTACCGACCTACATAAACAATATCAATTAAGACCCATTTACCTATATTGAATGTTCTCGATCATGCATATAATAATCAGTGAGACGTTAATACATTACGAAATAATAAATATTTTTTATACCTACCCGTGGATCCGTTATTGGCTATGATAACCTGGCGCTCTATAAAAGCATCCATATTTATGTATTCTAAAAGTGGCAGTTGTTTCATTTTTGTCTCTTCGACGATGATATCCACGGGCGACTGTTCTTTATGCGCATGGTTTTTTTCAACTGACGTCGGCTGGTCTCCATCATTTACTAAAATCATAATTCAAAAGTCACGCAAAAAATACACAAATTGATTACGATCATCATACTTATAAAATACGCTTTGGATAAAACCTTATCTTATTCGTAATATTAAGTGCTAATGGCATAACCTTAATATATTAGCAGGAACGAAGTTGTACATGTAATTTTTCGGAAAAATCACAATATTTAAACAGTAATATCAAATCATAGGTTACATAGGTGTAGTTGAATTGATTTAAATTAAAATATTTTATTTGAGGATAAGAAAGGTAATCAGTTTTGCAATTTTTTTTTTTTTTGCATTCTTGTACATTTTAACATAGGTGGTATACGTAACGTTTTGGACGAATTTTAGCGAACTCAATGTCTTTTAATTTTCTTATACCTTTAAATGTTTGTGTGGCATTTGATCGTACTTTAGGTCTTCGAGGTTCTATACCTATTTTATTATGGTATTATAATTATTAAAAGTATATATACTTCCACTTCAAATTAAATTAAAATGTATAAAATAATATACGTAAAACACACAAAAGAAAAAAATTCAATTTAGGTACATAAAATTAAGTATATTAATATAAATATAATGTGTATTAATATATATATATATATATATTAATTATAAATAACTTTATAAACGTACTATGTATCTTTTAAAATTACAGGTATTAAAAAAAAAATCTAACCAAAAGTATTTAGTTAGCATGTTTAATATAATATTTTATAATTGCAATGAGATTCTTACAACTTTCCGACGTCATCGTATGAGAAATTATAAACCATAGTACAAACTTCCAAACCATTAGATAGCTGTAACAATAATAATGATCGTTTTTAGACATAATGAACATCACGTAAGAGAAGTTAGCTTTCTTATTATTGATAGTAATATTTTTGTATTGTATAATATAAGGAGATGGTGTTAAGGTGAATATTTTTTTCTTGCAAATATTCCCGTGAACATTTGTATTTTATTTATTTTATATGCATGAAGCAACACCTTTTATAAATTATTGAGGAGCTTGTATTATGTTTGCACTGCGTGTTTGCAATGTATGTCCTTACGGATGAAACAGTACTTTAGAATATTTTTTAGAGTATGGAACCTAAGTTGTATAGGTGTCATGTTCAAAGAAAAAAAATTAACACAATTTGTGACCTTACAATTATAATGTATGTATAATGCATGTACCTTATGTACCAAGACATTTGACGACTGTCAAAATATTTTAATGAAATATTTACGTTGATAGGTAGTTAAACTTTCTGATTAAAAGTTAAACCTACAAATACCTTTTTTAGAATTTTGATGCCACTATACTATGTCATTCATCTTTATTATATTACACGTACCACAAAATCTCAAAATCGTTTTTATTTATTTTTTTTGAACAATTTATTGCTGCATTGGTTTCTAGTAGGTACTATGTACTCCAGAATCCCATACATCTCATCATCCCCCCCTCCCGACCGTGGAGTCTCATCCAACTTAGGAGTCTCACCTTTTTTAAATTTTTATTTGGGAAAAGTTGTTGTTAGCTCATTTACATAGATTACTCTTCAAACTTTTGAAATCATTTTTGAAGCTGAGTGGTTGGTATAGAAGACGGGTTATAAAATACCAGGCTTTTATTTGAATTCTATTTTTGGCAATCTCATCTCACTTATAAAGCGTATTGCTAAAATATTGGTAAAGAAATTATTATTATCACTATTTAACGTTTGTAATCAAAATACTCGTATTTGTTGCCTATATAGTTACACTATTATACTTTTCTTAAATATTAATAACACTAATAATACATGGTACGTAGAGTATTTTTCATTTCGTACTCGGTTTATTTCCATCAAACAAACCATTTCATAGGTTACAAATAGATCAAGTCAAAATTTTCAATTACATGACGTTAAAATTATGTCTATATTGTACCTAATGCTATATTATATTAATTCATTAAAATTTATACAGTTAAATGTTTTGATTAAAGTGCAATTAAATAGTTCAAGGTTCAAACTCTGAAATCAATACTTACCTATATTTGTAATCTGTTTTTTTAAACATATGTGTATTAATTTATTAGCGTTGAACATATTATGCGTTTGAAAATATCGTGCTTCCTTAAATTTTTTATTTTTTTATCGTTTATTTGAGTATATACAATCTGTATTTACAATACACATATGTGCGTTATATATACAAAGACATGAGGCGAGAAGTCACCCATCAGTAACAGTCAGAGCTTATAGTGTAAAATACATAGGTAAAAGTTTAAGGTTTTGATGAATTCAATCCAATAGTTGACAGCATCAAACCCAAGTGGCCAAGTATTTGCAAATTTTCCAGCGATTAAAAAGTCATGTGCGGTAGCTGCGAGATTGTTTTGCATTGCATTCATTTTACGCCGTGTATATGAATTCGTACGTGAAGCAAAAATGATATTTAGTGCACATAAAAATAACATATAAAAAGTACACGTGCACAAACACGTCAAACGTAGTTGCTATTGTTTGATAAAGGATCAATTTATTCATTTATTCATACAGTAAAAATTGTTATTTTTACACTTACATAGGGATCTATCTATTTGACGGTAAGATACATAAGGACTCTGAAATCGGATTCTACCAATTTCTATTCTTTTTAAAGTACAGTTCTTACCACGAACGCGCCAATTTCGGATTTTTAAAAACTTAATATAATGCACTATCCGTTTTCAAGGGTCTTAAAATAAAAAAAAGAATTATATCTTTAACCGTACTACAGGTTTAAGTCCACCCTTCGGAGTATTATGTAAAATCGTATTTTTCTCGATCAAACAATATTATATCGAAATGATACAATAATTTTTTAACGTTAATAAAACCAAAATCAACCATCATAACGTTTTAAGTTGTTCGAGAATTTGATGAGCCTATATCTACTTGTAATATAGTTATATATTACATGTATATATAGTATACTGAATATAGTTATATTCAGTCATGTTGTGTTCTGTGACATTAAAGTTGATGCATGATAACACATAGGTATTCAACAAACAACAGTAATCATTAAAAAAGGTAAACATATTCAATGTAAATTGTATATAAGTAAAACAATATGGGGTGATTAACCCTTTGATTCCCACATTAATTTTTTTTCGCAATTAACTTTTGTTGTTGTCATTCGCTATCAATTAAAGATAAAGGGATGAAACAGATAACATAATGTACAGTGTAATTACCAAAATATTTCGATGATGGTTTCAATAAGATACTACTAGTTATAATTGCAAAATAAAAAATAAATAAAATAAAATATTAAAAACGAGATTTCAATAAGTATTTAATATAGAATGAATCGATATTTAAACGTAAAGGTTATCAATTAAGGCTGTTATACAGTGAACTTTGAAAACAACGTAACCAAAAACAACGAGTAATTTTATACAGCGTACACCTAGCTAATTCTAAAATTGTAAACTTGACCTTTATGATCTTTTGGCCTTACTTAAATTTCACCCACTAGTATACCGTTTTTAAATCATAAATAATTCGTTAGGTACCTATATGCATAAAGTTTGAACGCAGGGTTATTAGTATTAAATAAACGGCATACAATATGTAAATAAATAGATAAATGTACTTACTCCTGGAATTTTAAACAACTGACCTAAACTACATAAATACTAAACTACAAATTTGAACTTTAACAATAAAAACGATATCCGTAGTACGGGCGTAGATGCTTATAATAATTAACAGTATTGAAACAATCAAACATTTAATCCAACATTTAATTTATACATAATGAGTGGGGACGTTAAAGCACATAATTATAATATATTATAGTTAGGTAGGTATAAATCTCCCTCGGTTATTTTACTCACAGACCTTGAACATAATATTGTTGTGTACTGTTGTTTTTCATACCTACGATGATGATTTTTTAAATCAAAACCGGTAGTAAATACTTGCACATTTACAATTGTTTGGATATTTTTCATAAATTAAACGTTTAATAAAACCTTGTTATTATTATCTTTTGTAAATTGTAAAATAATAATATTGTAATATTCACTGTAATTTGACATTTGCGCAAAGTTTATACGTTAAAATAACGGCGAGTTAAACACGAAAACCGTAAAAACCGTTTACCAACGTGTGTGTATAAAATGAAAAAAATTATATCAAAATACTATGGAAGCATTGGGAGCAACGAGCAATTAAAATAATAATGGTTAAAAGACTTACAATGACTCGAGAACAACAAGTATCGGACAGACGTGGCTTGATACACTTGCTTTTCTATGATTTACGTAATATTTTGCGAACTCACGATGATGGTATAATAATAAATATTGTACGCGCATCGACGTGTCTAATGATGTGTGTGTGTACTTATACTCGATCGTTTGTTTACTTTGAATGAACGATGATTTTATAATATACAATATATGTAGTGCGGTAATGCGGCGAAGGGGTATAATATTATGATAGCTTAAACACTGTCAAACACAAAGTAGTGCTCATTGCACCTCCCGTCTAAACGAAACGCATAAACCACTATGATAATGTGTGATGGCTTACCGTGGCGCTTCACTCAATCATTTGCGGTTTTGATAGATGTCTAATAGGTATATCTATAGAAAGTTTGGGCATCGGTAACGTTCGATGCAGATCGCATGAGCGATTTGAAAAATTCAAAACAAACAGCGATTTATTGTACAATTGTATATTATATATTAATACGTCATTATATACAATCTGATATCAATATAATACGGCTCAGCAGTCAGCACAGATATCAACCCAATCAAAATGTATCTTCAAACAGTTCAATCGCAGCATGAAAGGTATATTATCATATAGTATATTAATATTTTTTTTATTCATTAGAGTTTGATCATAATTTATTACAGTGTTTATAACCATTTCAAACGTATTTTCTGTACGTTTTCGACTTTTCGTAAATCAACACTACTGTATGGATTTCGTTTAGCTGCATACGAAAAATAGGCCAAGTAACTCATGACCATTGGTAAAACAATTATTCTTATTAATATTGGCCGAAACGCATTACTATGGACGTGTTTAGGGGAGATTGGGAGCTTTAGACATTCCGACTTAAAAATAATCCCCACCCTCCCGAAAAAAAAACTATCTGATTAAAAAATATTTTACATTAGATACTTACATTTTAAAATCTGTACAAAATATACAGGGAAGCCAAGCACAGAATGTTCGCGAGGATTTTCTATCATGTTGAAACGTTTTCGAATTTGCACTACAAATTTATTAACTTGGCTTTGAGTATACCTACCTATTCCTTTGATATCTTGCGAAAGGTTGTTTTCCGCAATGAGATGAATCAACACTGATATTGTATAAGATCAACTATGAGTCAAGATAGTTTATCCTCACGTACCATTCTCAATATAGAAAGCGATATGTATCTAATAGTATAAATCCTTAATATAATAAAAATATACTCTAAAGAAAATAGGCATTTACAGTTATAATATTTTATTATATACGTTTCGGTCCGATGTTTTTGTTTAAATATTGTTATTCAATAATTAATATTTTATTATATTATTATATTATTAAAGCATAACTGAAAAAAATATTATTATAAATAAAATTATAACTCATAAAATTTAATAAATTATAAATTGTATGTATTATATTGTTGTGATTCTTTTTATATTATTTTATTTATTGATACTGTAATGTATATATTGGTATTGCAAAAATATAACAATTCACGCGTACGCCGTGTCTTAGTTGTGATGTGAATTAACCTATCGTTATGCTTGTTAGGTTAGGTTAGGCTAACCCCATGGATTGTAAAATCCAAGCAAACGGTTCAAAGAAAATATTATGTTCCTTTCACTCTCAGCATTATACTTATTATATTATACTAGAACTAGATGAATAACCCGTATTCGCCCGCACTTTTTTTGTCTAATAACTTCTTTTTTTGACAATTTTTAACAGGTAAAGGTCATTTATAGATCATTGTATCACCAATCACCATTATTATTAGTTTTTATAATTATAATTTTCATTTTTACATCTTTCACTCCTTTTTATCGCCATAAGAATATATAAATATATTACAACATAAAACGAGACCAAATGACATTCATAGACATATTTTATCAGCAGTTCCGGTTCACCTATATTTTCTATTTTAGACATTTTTGTAACTTGTAAAGTACTATTGATTTCATTAACCCTTTAAAAAGTATACTTTTTAATAATTACTACAGATCAAAAAAAGTTATATTTTCCAAATTTTATAAGCATTAAGACTTATAAAATTGTTTATTCAAAAATTTCTTCAAACGGAGTAGTCCTGAGAGTTCGTTTTTGAGGCGATAAATACATTTGCCATAGTTTATATACAACAAAGTAAAGTGGTTTAGTGGTATATGTACTTACTATATACAAATGTGTAATAATTAATAACATAAAACACAATAATTAAATACTTATAACATTCTAACGAAGTAGAAGTAGGTATATAACAAAATAATTTTAGTTAAATTTAAAAAAAAAACCAAGCTTTAACAAAACGATATAAAATAATTCAAACATAGGTATCTAATATTGTAATAATTAGATATGGCAAAACAAGAACATTTCAAACTAATTACTACCATACAAAGAAAATATCAAAAGTATATTTCAGACTATTTGGTCAAATTTATAAGATATTCAGACTTGGAAGAATACTATATTATAAAAAGTAATATGGTGTAATAAATGTTGTAAGTGTATAAAAATTTAGATTTGCTAGATGATTTTGAAGTATTTCTAGTAATTGTTTGCTCTGGACTAGTAAAATTCAATAGGTAATCTTCACAATTTGAATACCACCATCAGATATATAATAACCATTAGAGCATCCAGCTTGTTCATCAGATATGGAAAACAAATAGTTCCTCCGGTTCCTCGCAGTATCATTTTACAATATTATACTAAAATCATAAAAAAAAAAAAAATTTAATTTTATATTTTGATTGTCTTTTACTATGTATATAAATAAATGAACAAAAAAACAATTATAATATTCTACATATTAAAACATACCTGTAAGCTTGATTAAACAACACAAATCAAAAAATCAAACTGTTATTTTCATAGTTGATAGTTCACACTTGACATTGCAATTCGCAATGATGCAAATTCATAAACCGTTCTCAAAACAATTTGTAAGTATTAATAATAGTCCGTAAAATATGTTCATTTCCACGATCCTATCATTTCGAATTCGAATATTAGAAATCGAGTTTTCGAAAAGAAAGGGAAATATAATTGATAACTTCATTTGTACTACATTTTCCGGTGATTAATCACTAGTTAATGTCGGTGTGGATATACTGGTACCTTGACTAATCTAATATCGCGATTTTTTATTGTAACGACTTCGGCTAACGGCTAACCAACAAGGCTACATCCAACAAGTTAGCGCCGAGCGGTGGTAGAAATATACTCACCACCTTTATTTTTAATTTTTTTGTTATGACCAATGAGTCCTTCACTCATTCAACTTATAGTTACTTGAAGATAAACATTTTGAATTTACGTTGATAGGTACCATAATTGGGTGCCCAATATCGATAGTAAACGTCATAATAATACTTGAAAAAACCTAGATACATGGTGGTAAATAGGCTTATTGCTTACCACTATTCGCTAAAGGGAAAGGGTTTTAATAGAACTTATAGTGTATTCAAGCCACCCAGAAAGTGTTGATTCGAAAAACATACTACGAATCAATAATACATTTCTTAGTTATTATAATCTAAGACGGGTGAAATCGTTGTAAGTATAAGCAAAATAATTTTTGTCTAAGTTCAATTTATTAAATTGTTTATTTCCGTTTAATATGTAATTAATCTCGAATAAAATTTTCAATTTTATTCTCGCATAGTTACAATAATTTAATGTATGTATAATAAATTAAATAATGGATTTTAACAGTTCTAGCTACGTCAGTAACAGCAATATAACATCAGATTATTGTTGTTGGTCTATATTAAATTGTACAGGTTTAATATCCATATACAATCGTTCTGTTATTAAATGCTTGAAGACTTCTATCGTTTTCATTTATCAACTCTCCGTGGTGATCCGATTCTAACGATCTGAATTCCATCAGCTAGGTATAAAAATAAATTTTGTTTTTAGAAAAACTATACAAATTGATTTTTTTTCAAATACTTTTTTTTATTTACCTGTCTTCTTGATATTCTAATAGGTTTGGTAAAAATAATCCAAATTACACATTCTGAATACGGTGTAGTGGTTAGCGATCCGTGGTACGTATAATAATGCTGTTTTAAAGCAGTTTTCTTTATCCATGAAAATTCTTCTTTAAAATCTCTAACTATCGTTGATTTGGGTTTGATTAAGTATTTTAAATCTGCAATGAAACTGTCCATTTCTCGGTTGTCCTTCAAGGACACCTATTAATATAATACAGAAGCATATTAAATTATTTATACACACGAAACACTAAAAAGTACGTTTATATGAATTACCCAATACTGAGGAAATACCGAATAAGTGCCTATTACTTTTGAATTTTCAATATATTTTAAATCATCTTCTAGATGTATTATAAAGTGAATACATTAATTTAAACTAGTTTTCATTACCTCTCCAAAAAATCCGATAACACATACGCCATCACTATAACTTTGAGCATTTTCAAATGATCCGTATTCCTTTTTATAATGCACAATATGAACTTCCATTCCATATCTACATTTAAAACACACACAACATAACTAATAACTAACTCTTTATATCTATTTTAAATTCATATAGTTACGAGGGTATTTAAAAGTTTAGCACAAAGCTTTGCTTAACAACCACTGGACATTTCAATGATATGATTCAAATTATGATTTATTTTTTCATCCCGAATTTAAATCACAAAATATATGTCAATCGTATATTTAATTTTGTTAAAAGCTGATTTATGAAATCAACAAAAATATATCTAGAAACCAAAAACCGTTAATATAGGCTCCATTCACATCAAAATGATATGAAGAATATAAGTTTTTTTTAAATTTGTATTTAAATATAAATTGTTATAAATAAGGAACCCACATTTTACAAAAGTGATAATATTTACTACCTATAGGCTATAACTATAAGCAAACATTTGATAAAAAATAAATAAATATTAGTTATAGCAGTATATTATTATGTCATGTAATGTTATACACTCTTGCCGTTGTTATCATTTCCATAATAACGTTCACATCGTTATATTCATAGATTCCTGACTATATTAATTGCCGTCCAAAGGCTTATTTTATATTTCTCACGACTTTATTGTCTTACATGAACTAACAAAACATTTATCGGAGGAACCTAAATTGAAAGAACACCAAATAAAAAACAATGGATATTAATATTTAAAATGATTAATTGTGATTTACATTTTATTAATAATGCGGTTGTAAAAAATTATTTGAATATAATTTTAAAAGTAATAACATCTAATATTCTTACCTTTATTTGACAAACAAAAAATTATAATTTTGAAAATAAACTGTAATTTTATCTGTAAATAACTGCATACCTAATTGATTATTTTTGTATTTTTTAATTAGCTTCGGCAACGTGGCTATAGGCTCAAAAATTATAATTCCAAACTTTATATACATTAATATTTATAACGTGCAATGTTTAAATTTAAGAACTACGAGTACTATAAAAGCTGATTTAAACACGATTGTAACAATTATTAAAAATAACAATAATCGTGTCTCGCGTCTATTCAAATAAAAACGTAATACAAATTATGTTTAATTTTTAAATAACATAAGGTATCCAACTTTACTTACGTTGGATTTAAAACCGAACATAATATAAGAAAATATACAATCATCATCATCATATTTTATGTCAAATATGTTATCAAAGTTATTACCTATATTTTCCGTTTGCTATTGTTAATTGTTTAATCATTACTGTCTTTAATTGCGTGTATAAATATTAAATAAATAATAACTATTGTTCCTTACTGGTGTCCATTGAGTTTGTGTTCACTTCCAAAATCACCTTTTCCCCAATGGAAGTGCATTTGCTCGAACTCGTACCGGAAATCGAACAGCGGTCCCCCCGTGATGAAAGGCACCTCGATGGAATTCTTGGCCAGTCTTACGCGAACTGTATGGATACAATTAAATGACATTGTAAACAATCAATGTAATTTTAGGTAAATATAACCATTTGATTCTCACTGTGGCGTGGTGAACGACATTTCACCGCGTGTAGGGTTTTCGGCCTAATCATTACTGGATTAGCAATAGAAACTATATTTTCCGTATAAATATTCTATATATTCTGATTACATATTATCTTTTCGGAGGACAACAACAAAATGAATATTATACAATTATGTTCGGCAACTAATAGCGGACAATATTGACCCCAAGTCGCGATAACATGTGAGCGTAATGGACGTGTGTTTAGGTAATAATAATTTATACGTTCCCACCACACCACTGTCTTATATACCTGTGTGTCCAGTGTTGGATATCTCCACTGTGGCCCTGTTAAATGCCCAATAACCAAAATAACGCAGAAATGGCAAATATCTTCTGGTTGCGTAGCTGGTATCTATATCCACAGGTGACTGCTCGGGGTATGCATTTTTTCTAGAAACATAAGGCCAGTCGTCCACACTGTCGTCTAAAACACGAGTAATTATTGAAAAATGGGTTATCAATATTATGCAAAGTGATATAAAGTAGTATTAAGGTAATAAACAGTCATCGGGGAAAATTCAATATCTACTTTTACTTGTTTTACTGATTTCAAACTGCAATATTTACTCAATCTACTAATCAATTTACTCAGTGATTTAAATAATTTCAATGCCAAAAGTCTTAACTCTTAAAGTTTTACTGATGTTAAGATCCTAAGACACGCGTTCGAAATGCATAACAAATGGTTTATAAATACACAATACGTTTTGTAATAAATTAATATTGAATATTTATAATTGAATAGTTTTTACCGTGAGTTTCTGATAAAAATCAGTAGGTAGAAATTCAAATGATCTGTAAAATTTTAATTTATACAGAAAGTAGTATTTCTAAAATTTAATTACGTAATTTTACTTAAAACCATTAATGTATAATTATATTAAATTATGTCTAGTTTATACACAATTATTTCAGATACACATAAATTTCAATAAAATATTAATAATTTTATTTTTAAAATGTTTTAATTCTCGAATAATTTTTTTATCCTTACAACGTAATTCAGCAGAGAAATCGAAAGTTCATATCCTGTTTTAATTTTAGTTCAAAATTATCAGAAATTCTAGTTGCCCTTTAAAAATGGTTTAGGTGCTAAATACACCATGATACTTTCATTAAAATTCTAGAATCTATTCTACGATCTATGCCACAACACATGCAATCGACAAATATCAATGAAACTTGTATACACTTTTTTAGTAATATTTAAGACATGTTTTAAGAGAAATTTTAATTAAGATAAAATGGTGCAAAATGAAAATTCTATATAACGGAATCGGTTGACTTGAAAGTGTAGCAGAAGAATAAATATATCAGATGATACAAAACTACAAAATATTGAAGGGAAAAATGACAGTTTTTTTCCTCAATATTTTGTCGTAAATATATATTGACATAATGACATATTGTATGTATGTTATGTTAAGGGTCGACAACCTTTTTAGACACGTGGGCCATATTTGTTTTCAACTTTTCCGGTCTTTTCCTCAAAAAATATAATAATAATAAAATAAAACAAGTTTTAGAAAAAATACTTATAATTGCTCAAAATATTGTAGTCTGAGTTTACACCAGTTTTGTATGAAATGTAAATATGAGTTAAAATAATGAGTTTTTCATTTAATTTTAAAAAAACTTCTTTTGGGGAAAAATATAATATTATTCATATTATTAAAAGTTATAAAACTAATGTGATTTTAGTAACTACAATTCATTTGTTAATTCTTGTCATATCAGTTTGCACACTAGTGATCGAGAGATTCGTATGTAGAGTGTAAATGTCCATCGAAAATTGTGAAGAGTGTTAACCTCTTCTATATTTCATAATTAAAAATGTTTGCTCACATAGGTATACATAAGTACTTGCAAACACCATTATAACTATTAACTATTCATTGTGCAAATTGTCTATTTCTCTAGAATTTAAGTATGGAAAAACAGCTATTCAATCGAGATAAACTATACAACATAAACATAGCTTCCCGAAAATAGCTTTTAAGAAATCCAGTGACTTCCATATATAAATTGTTGTTGACTTCATTAAAAAGGATTGTAGAATAACTTTTAATTTAATAAATATATTTAATTGATATATTTCATTTATTATACTACAATAACTAGAAAGTATGGAATTGAATAAATCTAAATTATGGGTCAATAATAAGAATATTTATAAGAATATTATTAAAAATAAATAATACATTTGAGAATAAATCAAATTGTGTGGTGTATTTTTTCATACTTTAATGTGTTATTTGGTTTGTAGGGAGACCGATAAATAAAATAAAAAACCTAAATAATCGTCAATATTATAAGTCGTTATAAGTCGTTATAACTGTTATAAGTCTGTCGTCATAAGTTATAGGTATTAGGTAAATAAAATCGTAGATAAAATAAACAAAATCAAACAAGACAAAGTTTTTTGAAACAATATCAGTTAACATTTTAAAAAATAATTATTATTTTTATTTTTATTTTTTTTTTTATTGAGATTTTGTATGAGTATTATTATTATTATTAAGTGTCTATATTAAACGTCTCTACGCTCTGCAAAATGTGCTAATTTCTTGTACGATTTCTCGTATAGTTTACCTCATCTATTGTTATATGTAAATTATATTGTTACTGTTATGTATTTCTTTTTAATTAGATCCCACACGAATGTAATACATAGATAAATAAATAATTATTTTCATTATCTAATGATTTATATTTTTTCTTCTATATACAGGTTATATTAAATTTTATTAATTGAAAATGACTCAAGTTTAAATTTATAATGCCGGTTAAAATGTATGTTCACGTATTATATGTTATTTACCGGAATAAAAATATGCATGCTTTTTAACCAAAATTATTTAATTCAAATAAATATCTTAGTAATTGCAATTAAATACTAACCACTTTTCGTCGGTGCCAAAACTGCTAACAAAAACCACAACGCAAACGTCCAAACCATTAGATGGCTGTAACAACGATCATGATGACTTAAGACACAATGAGCATCGCATAACAGATAAGTTATATTTATTATTCCCTTCCTCTTAGCCGTGCGTAGTCAAGAAGGAAATACGGTCCGTAACACGGTAGATTAAAACCGATCGCGGTACAGGTAGTAGGTACGGTACAGTATCTGTTCATTGTTTATTATTTGTTATTTGTCGCGGTTCTTGTACGTCTCATCACATCGGTCGCATGTAAACGTGTAACATTTATTTGCAGTACAACATTTTCTGTACTCAATTTACGTGCATATTAAATTCAATTGGATGTTTCATGATCTTATGAGTTTTACGATAAGATTGTGTTGGAACAATAAATGCCATGTAAAATATTAATAAGTTATATCATAATAATAACGATTGTTAAAAAAAATTATAACTGAAGTATAGCCACTTTAAACCTATACCACATGTATGCAAATTTTAAATTTTATAAGCTATAAGCAATTCCTATTTTAAAACCATTGATTATCATGTCTAAAAATGCTAGGAGTTTTTTTTTTTTTAACTATTTCAACGCAGTATAGGTACATGTATGTTTTACAGAGGACAGAGCCATAGAAAGTCGAAATCGACTACAATGAAGCACAAGCATGCAAAAACACGTATTGTTTACAACATTAAACATTCTTATATATTTTACCATTCAATTAAAAATAATTCCGTTTCTCGTAACATTTGAAACACGATGGATTGTGCATGTTTAAATTTAAAATAATAACGTACCTAAAATCTACAGAAACGTGGACGAAATTGAACTGTGTGGTACCTATATTTTCCGAAGCACTGTCTGTCGGTATCAATTTTTTGTTTTAGGTTACATTTTATTTTATTATAAAACTTACAAAAAAATCGATGTTGTTTTCAAAATATTTTATAATAATTCAAATGAAACTAATTACTTTATTCGGGTTTTTCACTCAAACAGTTATGAAAATACCAAAGGATACAACTCATGTGAAATATGCTAGAAATTTCATATATTTCTATAAAATATATTTTATAAGGTTTTTAATCTAAATCAACGAGACAATGTCAGAATATATAATATTATAAGATACAACTCACCAGTTTTTTCTATGCTATGTCAATTTAAAAATAAAAAAAAAAAAAAATGATTAGGTTTTTGTTACCTATATATTATTTTGTACAACTGAACGATTGTCGCACATGTCCTGTTTATTTAACTGACGTTCTATTTGTACATGTCCGGCCAAGCAAATTGACCAAACTTAGTAGGAGAGTTTTTTAATTGAGTAGCTTTGATTTATTACTACATAAAGCAGTAAATAAATTGCACAGATTAAATAATTCGTAATGTCGCAATAGGATTTCATGAAGTACGTCTACATTTAAAGTTCAAAGCGTTCTTTTTAAATAAAATATAAATTATAATAATAACACCACACGTAGGTACATGGTTTTAAAATTGATTTTCATTACGTTGATTGCATCAAGCAAATATATTTTTTTTAAAAAAATAGTAGACGTAAAATTCATCTATAAAATATTCATATGACGCAAAATCTTTAAATGTTACGTCAGATCATTGTTAAGTTTTGCAGTTTTGTGGTCATTCATTAGAAGAGTAAATATTCATTTATTGCTAAAACCCGTAATATTGGAGTTTGTCTGTATACTATATTATGTTACAACGTCTATTAATAGATATATATATATATATATATATATATATATTTATTTATTGTTGTTGTAATATTATATTTTATTAAAACTTCAGTACATAAAATCCCATAACTCATACCGAAGGTACACTTGAATATAATATTGGTTTTGAAAATTAAATTTTTCTATAGACCCAAAGCATTAAATAATAAAAGTAGTTCAAAAGTTATGAATATAACTATAAAAATATAAACTAATTGAAAATTAAATCTAGTTGATATTTTAAATCGGTAATTTTATACCTACTATTTGAAAATTAAGAAAGTGCTTTAAAATACTACTTAAGCATGTACAAAAAGTATAAAAAAAAATTATTGAAACTTATAGCGTACACGTTTTAAAATAAATCGATTTTCATTATTTTTTCCTATCACAAATCACTCATCATAGAAACATGAAAGACTACTATATATTTTAATATAAAAATTATATTACATTTTATAAGGATTAATTAACATCTACTCAACGTTTTAACTAAAATATTTTTTTACAAAAAAAACCCTAAATACATTATTGATTCAATATATGTTAAATTAAATATTTAAAATCAAATTTCCCTCGTTACTTATGAGTTAAAAAGTGTTATAAAATGCTGACGAAATTATGAATATTATACGCAGAAGTGAATGTGCTGAGGAAAATATTTAAAATTAAATTCTGAATGGACCTCAGTAAATGTATATTGGTTTGTGTTATTGATTTCAGTATGCTTTATTACTACAATATTGCATTGTAAAATACTAAAATGTAAGTATTACAATTTTTTACTAATAAGTAATAATGGTCCGGGGTGAAATACGACGGAGGAAATATGCTTCCGGTACTTATGTCATTAACAATGAGAAGGCCGACCGTGAAGAAGGTCAAATGTGGTAATTGCCTCCGTCATACACTTTAATAGTAAGATTTAGCCAATTTAACAATTTTGGTTAGATATTGACCAATTATGAATTAGTTTTGATTTTTGAATGTCGTTGGATATTATCCAAACGACATTATCGTTGAATAAGTTGGTAACTTGTGTCTAGATTTTTGTTGATAGCCGATTTGTTTATTTTCGATAGCCGATTTGTTTATTTTCGATAGCCGATTTGTTTATTTTCGATAGCCGATTTGTTTATTTAACTTTAAAGCGATTATACCGATTATTTCTACAGCACTATGATCGATGTAATATTTTTGAAAATATTTTTTTATTGTTCACTTGAAATATGTTAAAAAAAAAAATCGCGTATGGTGTTATCCTGGGATGATAATCCAGATTCCGACGTATGAATTTAATTGCATACAACAATAAATTATTTTAGCAAAATTCTGTGGATACATTTTTATTTTTTATTCTTAAAATAACCTTTATTATTTATATATAAAATAAACCTTAATGTTAAAACGTTCAAAAACCAATACAAAATCTTAAGGAATCCGTTATAACTCACAATCAGTTTTTATACTAGTACACAAAAGTATTTATAAAAATCTATTACAACGATTTCTATTCAGTATTATATTCTACCAATATCATATATTTTACAGTTCTTCGCAAACACTGTAGTGATTGTGGTTTAAGCATCTATACTTGATGGCTTGATCTTACGACATATAAATACAAACCTGATTCATTGTCTTATTTTAAAATACTATATATTATGTTCATGAGAACGGGATCAGCCGAGTCTTTAGCGCCCGATGTGACAACGCATTGACTTTGATCTCTATCCAATCTTAGCTCTGTCCGTGGTGAAAAATACATCCGAGAAGGGCACGAGGATGACGGTTTGCTTTGTTCAGAGGTAAGTTAATAATAATAATAAATAAATGCAATACTCACAAACGCTTGAACCCGTACCGTTTAATTCTTATTTCTTTTTGGGCGTAAAATCTATACAATATCACAGAGAGTAAATTTTAATATTGATATTATGTCAGTTCGTTTCACGTACAGGTTAGTCGCATCGTACCGCGTGATCTATATACTCTATAAATATAATACACAAGGATTTTTAATTTAAAGTTCATAATTTTTAAATGAATAAGTGTACTGGATTTTCACGTCGTGTCCGTCCCCCGAAGCTTCGAAATATGAAAACATCAGATTTCAAAAATTATATTTAGGGAAAAAATATTTGATTATCTTGGCTAAGAATGGAGAAAATAATATATTTTTTTATTATCAATTTTATTAAACACGTTTGAAATATATTTCCTATTTAAATTGTACTTACCTACTGGCCATCAGCGTAGATGTATTTGACAATTTCATCTCTAATATTTACATATACCGTATCCCCTCTTAAAATTGCATTAATATATTGTACATGCATAGGTTTTGTATGCGTGCACATTGTATGGCGTATACTATATATACATACACATAATGCTAATCGCAAACATAAATGTGTAAAAGTTATTATAATTTGTTTGTTTTTTTTTTTGTAATTGAAATTTCAATCAAAAACACTTACATCTAGAGACAATTATAACATCAAATATACATTTAATGTGTTAAAAGCAAATATAATAGGTATACAACGTACAAGTTTCTTTGTGCACCTGTATAGGCTTTGGGGCGAACTACGTTGTATATGTGTATATATATATATATATATATATATACGTACACTACAGTACAATAGATGGTAGACAATTTGAGGAAATAAACCCATGGTGTATTTATGCGAGATCACAAGCACACGGATAGATCCAGGGTCCTGTGATTTTTATTTTCTTTTTACAAAGACTTAATTTTCTACCCTGTTAAAGGCCCAATCATAATATATTATAAATGAACCTTAAGTTAATATTTTTTTCTAAAATACATAAGATTATTTGATTATAAATTTATATACATCAAGTAGGTGCAAATATAACAAATAATGGTTGAAATAATAATAATAATAATGTCTTTTGCAATATAATTTATAACATAATAACTTGATAAGCTTATAAGATATAATACAATAAGAGTATGCAAAAAATAAAAATAAATACGCTGTTTATATTAAAATGTACAGCGGACAAAATACCTAAATGGTAATTGAATTTGTATTAAATATTAATATTGATTCAGACAGAAACATGGCCATGGAAGGATGAGAAGTATTAATTCTATGCGTGGTATTGTGATAATGACAATTTTTAACGCATAGTAAGATAATCGAACTGATATAGATTATATACAGTTACAATTTATTCAATTCAATTTCTATTACTTACAAAAAAACATTGTAAATACGCACCAATAATACTAGTAGGACGAAAAGGAAAAAAGCTCTGAAGTTTTGATGTCTTAACATTCCTAGTGTTAATAATCCTACCCAGGAGAGAAAGAAAAAAGGGGAGCGGGGCTAGACAAAAAATTACTTCAATTATATAAAAGCACGGGTTCTAGAGTTTTTAATGAATAAAACGTTCATCATGCATGTACCTACAAAATTTTGTAATAATAATAATAATAATAATAATAATAATAATAATAATAATAATAATAATAAAAACTTGAAAATACACTTTTATTACTTAGATAGGTAACAAAAGGTGTTGTTAAAGGTATCCAAGGAGAAAGTGCAAAATATTTCTACAGAAGTTACATAGGTAAATGAAATAGGTAAAATGAAAGTACTTTATCTTTTATTTTTTTATTAATTTATTAAAATTTTCCTGACATAGTCATCTAAATGTATTGTTAATACAGGTTTACACATTTTTAATATTTAAAAAAATAGATAACAATAATAATACCAGTATCATACAAATAACGGATGACATAATAACGTTTAACATGGTACACCGTGTAAATAAATATAGCTGCGCGTAAATATATAGTTAGGTACAGAATTTAATAAACAACATATACATTTCCGTTTCGGTATTTACAATTGTATGATGAACGATTGTAGCAGCAGAATGTCGTGCGGGCGTCCACGCTTGAGTCGGCGTATAGTGTATAGACAGGTCAACTAATCTGCAGAATTTCGCACTACTAGAAGAATTTATTCGGTTGAAGGAGTTTATTGTGGATTTGCTCGTGTACTCATTTATTGTGGATAGCTTTGTGAAGCACAGCATTGCGAACAAACCAAAGAGCGTTGGATATTGTCCTCGGAACTTTCGACTGAAATACATAAACGAAAGTAGGCACTAAGGCTATATTTAGGGCTCCACACTTGTCACATACGCTACTCGACAAGCACCAACTTTTATAATATGTATACCTTATGATATTGTACCAATGTCCAATCATATACTTTTAGTTATATCAATGCAAATGTTGAGCATTTTTAAAATTAAGAAGTGCATTGTAAAATAAAATGTAGGGCTCTTACCTGAGATCTGAGATACATATTACAATTATTTTTCAAGTGAAGCTTATTATGATGATAATGTTCCCGCCAATGTGGGAAAAATAAAATGTCATTTATTCAAACGCGTTCAAACCATAAAAATCGCTATTAGTAAAAAATCGAAAATATGTACTTGTTATTATTATGCAACACATCAGATAGTTTATAAACTATTCGAATACTCGAATGGAAAACTAAGTTTTTGTAAACTCATAGTCAACCAAAATAAATTATAGTTAATTATCTCAAACATAAATTACATATATTTGAAACTAAGAATCTGCAGTGGCATTTCATTGTTATTTCAGTATTTGATTAATATTTTTCGACCCATTGTACATAGATCTAAATGATCTATAATCACAGCTTGGTATAGGTGTATTATAGTAAACTACTTGAAGTATTTTATGGTATCCAAAATATGTTTAAAAGCCACACAAATATTTAAGTACCTACATAATTTGTCTACGAATAATTTATTTAACCTTTATACTAGGATAACGCCTTGGCATGATTAACTCAGACAAAAATATAAAAAAAACTATTAATAGCTACAATTATTTTTAATAAATGTTCTTTCTTCGGACTATAATAACTTGCAATTACTGCAACCTGTAGATCTCAAAAGAACACAGTTCACATACGCGGATAAGCCATAAGAGACTATGGAGGTATTATTACAATTTACAACGATATGTAGGTAATAATAATTATTCATTATACACTATCGCAGACGAATATATTGCTATTGAGAATTCAAGGTGTGTATGGACGTTAACAATTGATTATATCTAATGATTTTTTACCGCATTGACCTACCGTTAACCAATTAGTCTCACTTAAAAAACGAATTGTATCGATTTTATTATCCGTGTATTCCGCAAACAGATGAGAGTAAGTATGTATGCATTTTTATTGTATACAAAAATAAACCCCAACTCAGCATAAAATGTTAATGTTTACAGAGTTTAGAAATATTCGAATCACTATTTTATTATCATGTCAGTAGGTACCTGTTTCGTGGACACCAATGGTGATAGTAGCGACCAATCTATCATATAGTGTCGAAGGATACGATTAGCCACAAAATTATACCTACTAATTAGTAATTAGATCTGGTAATTTAGTTGTGGTAATTTCTAATCGATTATCTATACATATTTCAGATATCATATAAAAAAATATCGAAAAATGATTTTTTAAAAAAAGAAAACAAAAAATGTAGAGGAGATACAACATAATAATAATATGACTCCAAATAAACCGATAGATATCGTAAAATACCTGCAGTGCAATAATTGTACAACAACGCATAATGTTTCAACATATCTAATTTGGATTTAAACACTAGGATTTTAGTATTTTACTGTCAAATAACTTCTATCGTGCTAGTAGTTAGGTAGTATCTACATAAATTTTATAAGTGTTTAAATATTTTTATAAAACAAATGAACAAGAAAAAAAATTGTACATACTATTAATATTATCCATTTTAAATCCAAATCTAACCATATAACGGTTACGCGTTATAAAAAAGTAATTTCATTAAACACCATCATTAGGTTATTGATATTAAAACTCGTGTAATCAAGGACGGTTCTAGGGTTCAATTACTTCAATTTTCGTACGAGCATGAACAAATTTGTAAATAATCAATTGAGTTCATGATGTTAATCCTAATCGTTAATTTTTTTCCTTAACAATTATTAATGCATAAAAAAAATAAGTACTCAAAAATGTGTAGTTGAATTTTCTTTATTCTTCAAATAAAATATAGTTAGATATATTATTTTATAATGTAAATATAAACTATATTTTTACTATTTATCACAAAAAAAAAAATGCATGCATACTTATAAGAAATAGGGACTAAAATTAAATTTGAAATTATTACCGTCTTTTATTTTTAATTTTCCAAATAATTCTAGGATCAAAGCTGGATCGTTTAACAGTTTTTCCGAGTTCTCTTTGTCTATAGATAATAAAGCCTCGGGGGTTACTTGTTTTCTGCATGACTGCATTGCATAGCAATCATGTAAGTTATAATACGTCAAAAAACTACGTTCGACATCAGCACTATGACTGAGGGTTGAGGGAAATGGATGCCAACAATTTTGATACGAGCAACTGGTTCGCCCTGTCCGTAGCTAGAACCGTCACTGTTCGGATTTAAATTATTTTCTTATTCTTATTCAAATAATGTGTATGGGTATATTAGTGACCTGTGAATATGAGAAATGTGTAAAATAGAAATGTTCCAATACATATTATGAGTGGCGGATTTTCAACATTTTCTTGGGGGGGGGTCCTGAAAAATTACATATATTTTTAGCGTATACTACGTGTCAAATACTCAATTATAATCATGGAGACATGGGACACAATCCGTATAATATACAGCCATCGTCCATCGATCGTTGATATTATGATAAAATTGAAATAAAACTAAATATTTGTATAAATTATAAATATTATATAAAAACCAAAAATATGTCCATTTATATGTAATAAAAATTTCCAAAATATGTAGTATAAAATAAAAAATATGTACTAAGAAAAATTGAAAAATATGTTGTTTAATTAAAAAAACATGTCCCTTGTTATTATTGGCTCTGGATTATTTTATTTAGTAAGAGGTATATCTGCTTTAATTATTGCAAGATATAATTCTATATTAAAACTGCATTTACTGAATCAAGTTATTAATATTTGTTTTAACCTACTTATTTCCTATATACATTATAAACTTAAAATTTACACGAGTACTATTATCGAAATATAAATGTAAAATATTACTAAACCACCAAAATAGTCAAAATTTACGAAATGTGTAAAAATATGTAAAATAAAATATGTCTTATTTTATTACAAATCTCGTGAAATGCATTTATCATTTGGAATAATTAATTTATCATGTTTTAGTAGAAATATATATTTACATACAAATCCCAGTCCTACTAAATATATATAATATATATATATATAAGATTACATCGGCGTCTGGGGGTGGACCCCCCCCTCGTAAACCTTCCACTGCATATTATGACCTACGTTATTATCAACCAAAACGTTTGAAACAAATAGGTAGTAGCACTAGTAGCTAAAGGTATACGTCACTCGCTTATTCAAATATTAACAAATTCATGTATCTGAAAACAGTTGTACAAAGTTTGTTCAATTGAATAATGACTAAATAACAATTACAGAATACTCAACATGTGCCGGTGCCGCGCATATTCTTCGATAGGTGTACGGTTAGAGCTACAGATAATACATACATATTTTAATTATTATCAAATGCAACTCTATCTAACACCATTTATATTATATTCATGTTGACATGTTCCGTTTTATCATCGTGAATCGTCTGAATAGGACTATATACTCTACGCCGGCCGTATACCGTATTATAATAACATAAATTGCACGGGGGCATCACGGGGGTTTTGTTGTTTTAATAATAGAAATGGGCAAACTGCGAGTCACGGGCCCAAAAGTGGGTGGGTATCGGTTGTGATTTCAGTGGGGGCCGCGTTCAATATTTGAAAACATTTTCTGACAACATGGACATGTTAATGGAAAATTTAACAGTACTGTAAACATGGAAACGTAAAATATTCAGTATTATATATAACAATAAAACACCGATCATGTATTATACGCGTGTGTATAGGTGAAAAATAAATAATAGATTTATTTCATGTGTAAATGCCGATATAGTTTCGTTTTCGAACATAATTAAACTATTTTCCGTGTTTATGTATTGCACATATTTTATAAGTTATTAGTAAATAATTTATAAGTTATCAGTAGGGCTCGGAGGTCGTGTACACTAAAAAGCTTTAAAAATTGATATTGCATTATTTGCAATAAAAAATACCCAAAATTGCATTTCAAAATTACAATATTAAAACTTTTAAGAAATACTAATGGTATAGACGTATAATGATAATACCTTATTTATTAAATTAAAATATAACATTAGGTACAGTTGAAAATAGATTAGTTATTAAATTATTAAAAAATTAAACTAAACGAAACTTTTAGAAACCTGCAAACAATTTTATCAAAATTTAAAAACAATTTTTTCTTTTTTACAATAAAATATTGTATACCTACCTTAAAAATGATACAATAATTGACAAATAGACAAATTGTACTGTAAATAAGAAAAACCAAAAAAATTGCAATTAATTTGAAAAAATGCCGAAAATTGTGAAAAATTTGCACCAAAAACTTTTAGACCTTAATTCGTATACTCTCGTTAAACGAATTTAAAACATACTTAGCAACAAATCCAAACAATGGTAAAAAAGTTGCAAATGCAAAATTATCCGAGCCTTAGTTATCAGTACCTAACTACCAAATATTAGAAATAACCTATTTCCGTCCGTTGATGTTCATTAAATTTCGTAATAAATGCAAAAGAACAAAAACAATGGGTCATTGATTATGGTGAGTTGTCAAGAGTTTAAAAAAAAAACTTCCGAAATTGGGTCGTGCTTTATGAAGTTTAGTCAGTTTGGAAACCTCTGCGTAATAATATAAATATAATATAATATTTATATTATATATATATAATTGACCTCATCAAAAGTTTCGAACCATCGGGTTCTCAACGAGATTCACAACTCATCGGACGAAATAATATTGTTCATGAAACTCTTTAGTTACAGGTAGCCACGTATCTATCTACTAACTACATAATTACAGGTTTATTCGCCGGCACCGAGATGAGAATATTTTTTTTACTTTGAAAATAAAAAAATATGATTTATAACTGCAGGTGTTCGATAACGGTGCGTATTGAACATCGTATTGAAATAATAAACTTAAAACAGCGCTATAAATAATGTAAACGCGTTTACTACCTACGGTAATAGATAAAAATAAATCAATGTAATCAAGATTTATAAATAGCTGAGTGCGTTGATTTTTTTCATACAGCTGTTCATTGCGTTTGAAATCATTACGCATTGGTTTGATGATGTTAAATGATGGATAATTGGATGTTATGTCACTGGATTCATTATTCTCGCACTTATACAAATATCGGTAGTTTGTACATTGTACCATTTTAGTGTTTGTAGCTTTTACCAACACATTGACTTCGATATAGATCCAATATTAGGTATGACGCACTTAATACATTTCAACCACTGTTGCTAAGAGAATAATTTTATGGCCAATTGATTTTTCTTAACAAAGGGAATTTAAACATTAAACTTTTATAATTAGAAATATGAGCAGGGTTTAAGATTTCCGATTGAAATTCTCATGTGCAAAAAAAGAACGAAATAGAAGGAATGTACAATATTATAATTTATATACTAATAATAAAAACAAGTTATTATTTACAAGTTAACACAGTTACATTCTGTGCTAATAAGTATATTTTATTATAAAAATCACAAATAACAATATAAATTTTCTAAATTTTATCCAATATCAAAATTCATTTCCATCAATTAGCTCATAAGTCATAATATTATACATATACAAAATAAAAATAAAATACTTATTGTACATTCAAAAATTATATCATATTTATTTTCTATTTTTTTTTTTTTTTTATATATACATTTTAATAAATAATTTGTAATATCTAATGAAATTACATGCAATATATAGTACAATGTTATCTTAAAAGAATAAAAAATAATCATGAAGTTAACAAATTAAGTAGAATTTGTTAAACTAGCCATCAAGAGTTCAATTTTGTTTAAGAAATTTTTTCCTTCCATTTTGTCCCACCGTACTTTTTTAAAGGAACCTCCTAAATTTTCCCATTTTCTTTCTTTTACCAATTGACCACCAAAGAAATCTTTTTTAGGTGAATGTGCAATACTGACACTTACATTGCCTTGTGGTTCACATTTGACTGATATCAATCTAAATTAAAAATAAATATGCAATGTGTAATCATACAATATTAAAGAAACATCACATCAAGGGGCATACCTATCTCCTATTGGGGATGCTAATAGACATGAACTAGCATTTCCCATAGGTTCAACTGGACCAAGACCAAGATGAGAAGAGCTAGCTAAGAATTGCCATCCTTGTGTTTTAGCTACAGATTGCACTCCCATTATTTGATGCTGATAAATCTATAACAGTTATTTTATTAAATTAAAACATTTTGGATTATGAATAATATTATTAGTATTACTTGACAAAATATGAGATCTCTTAATTCTTGAGGTTCATATGATAAATACATCACTCGACCATCACGACAAATACATTTTAATGATTTTTTCATAACATGTACAACTAAGGAAGTTCTACAAATACAGTCAAATCCATGTGAAACAATAGTTACTTTAACACATGCTTGAGTTGGAGAGTTTAATGAATTCCAATGTGAAATTATTATTGGGTCTTTAACCTAGAACAAAGTAATATTCCATCATATAGTATATACTATATAGCTAATGCCTAATAAATTCTTCTGGATAAAAAACAATAGTTAATTTACCTCTTTAGCTAATGTATCAATTACATATTCTGTTCGTAATCTCATAAAAAAATGTTGAGCTTGTTCAATTATTTGTTCCAATAAAGTTTGGCTAAAATTTAAATTCAAAAATATTAGTATTATATTTGGACTTATTTCGATATATATTTTTATTTTTAACCTTTTAGACATTTCTAACAATTCCAAACGATCCGATGCATTAGGGCCAGCAACTGCACGACGTTTACTAGGACCTAAAGGACCTGAAGAAGGATGTGGAAATGGTTGATGAGTATTTTTATGGTGTACTTCTCTTAGTAATTGATGTAAAGAGTGTTCTAATACATGGTCATGATCAGTTTTAGATGGTAGTACAGTATTAGGATTACCATTGGTTGAGCTATGACATAAACCAATAATTAACTGAATACCAGGAAACACCTAAATAAAACAAATAACAAAATATATATAGGTAATAAAAAACAAAACAAATATAAGGATTTATATAAAGATTATAATATGATATTTATATAAAAATGTAAGAAATCAGAAAAACTAAACAATTTCATTTTTTACATACTGTAGCCGAAATCTGATTTCCAACAACCATATGTGGAATAGTTGCTTGCAACTGAACTGCTTCTTTAGCAAGCTGATTGAATAATTCTTTACAAAATAATAAATTTTGGGCAGCTTCTAATTTTTGTTGCCAATGCATATCTGAATTAGGAGTAGCTGGAGCTGAACCCAGTAGATTGACTGAGGTATTGAAAATATTTTCTTGGTCTAAAGAAATTAAATTAAAGAAATAATTATAACTGTAGATTAACAATAAATATTATATTCAATTGAAATAATGAATAAATAATGAAATGTTAAGGAAATTAAAGATGCAAATCATTTAATAATCAATAAATTATTTGTTTCTATCTTCTTTTCATTTAAGTAATTTATCTTTATATTTTACTCAAAAGGAAACATATATTTATTATTGAACTGGAAACATAATATCATCTATTGGACAAATTAAAAACTATTTTCAGATTAATTGTTATAAAAAACTAAAAAAAAGGCCGATTAACGTTTTAAAGAGTTCAATATTCTACATTAAATTTGATACAGAGAAGCACTATAATTATGTTATTAATCTTAGTTGAATGAAAGCATTACTTTTGTTTGTAACCAAAATAATCTAGCCACAAAATAATGTCTATACTTCGACTACCCAAATATACTAAAAAGTATATACTACAATATAAATATATAATACATTAAATTACCTTTTTGACATAGTACCATTATATATGATACTCCATGCAATTCAGTAGGTACAGTTACTCTGAGTGCAGAAGGTGATTTTGTCATTGAGACATTCTGACTGGGAGATGATGATGGGCTAATAGAAGAATTTCCACTAGTTGATTGAACATCGTCTTCAGCTTTTGTCACTTCAAACATCCCACTCTGTGGGAATTTTGAACCAGCTAGATAAAAAAATTAACTGAGAGTTAGATTGTGTTTAACAAATATTCAAACAATTTATTATAATAAAAAAAATACTTAAATGCTTAATTATATAAATAATCTTATTCTATAAAATATATCATAATATATAAATTATAAAATTAAATTAAATAATATAATTTTAATATTTATAAAATAAACAAAAAATCCAGTCTGGAGAGGAGTATTACCTCACATTAGTCTCATGTACAAAACTCATACATGATATAATATAAATTAATAAAATAAAAATTTATTTAAGTACATGGGTCAGCATATAATAGAATAACCTAAAAGAATCTTTCTAAAAGATATACCTGTTTTAAAACTCAAATCACCAATTATCGCTGTAGAAACTTTTTTTAACCTCCAATTTTGTCGTAATCTTAATAACTCAATATGAAAATCAGGTGTCGTTCGGTTTCTCATAAATTCATTCTGGCTGCTTCTTAAACGTTCAACAGCTGACATTATTATATTTGATGCACTAGCCAATGCCTAGTTTCAAAAAAAAAAAATAAAAACAATAAAATCAAATGAATAATTTAACAAGTATTATTAAGATACTAGGATTGAATATTTATTCTTTCTTATATTATAATAGTTCACCACATACAATTCCGAGATAATGTAGGTGTAATATAAATAGTGTATGTTTATATATTAAATATATTGAACACTTTATTTTATAAAATTTTACAAACTCAAAACAATAATTTTATAAAAAAAATTGGCAATTAATTATATTTAAGGTTGAGACATTAAGGGCCATTCTTACAATGTCCGGTTAAGTGTCGGTTAAGACTAACCAGTAGAATTCTGTCGGTTAATACATGATAAATTCTTCCGGTTAGCGTTATCAGGCACTAACCGAACATTGTAAGAATGGTCCTAAGTGTTTATTTTTCTATATTTCAATTTAGTCATCAGTCATTAAAGAAAAGTTACATTTTTAAATCATAATTTGAGGACTGATTGAGCCAAATCTATAGATTTATTAACATCAGGTAAAATATTTTATAGTTTATACGTTTTTAAATTATAAATTAAAAACTTTTCTACTATTTATCAAAAAATAAACATATATTTCACAAAAATGTACAAAAAGTTAATAATAATGAAATTAAAATATTAAAAAAGTCAAAAGTGATTTTCTTAAAGCATACATTTAATTTTAGTCGAACTATATCATTTTTAAGGAAGAATTTTAACCAGAAATTGTTGAAAAAATAAACACCATTAGAAGATAAAAAAACTTATTTTAATTCCAAGTTCAAAATTTAAAATGACATTAAATATTTTTGCAATTAATGCAACATATATTTTTAACAATAGATAAATAAAAAAATTTACAATACTTTACAAACCTTTTTACGGAGATATATTTGAGCCATTGGTTTGGTTTCAATAGAATCCGTGGGAATTGGATCGAGTATCATATATCGCTTTTCTTTTGTCACAGCTAAGACATCAGATATAACACAAATTTCTGTTGCTGCTCTCCTGAAAGAAAAAATAAAAATTATTGGTTAATAATTAAAAAACAAAATTTTATAAAGATGCATTGAAATATTACTTCAGCTTAGAAACAACTGAATCAATCCATCCAGATAAAGGTACATTGGGTGATGGCTCTTTAGATGATTCTTCTTCACTTTTAACCTCCACTTCTGGTTGTTTAATATCCTCATCAACCTTACTGAAGTCGATCTTTTGTGCAAGCTTTGACAAATTATCTGACATAGACAATGCTCTACAAACATAACATACACATAATTACATGCTAAACGTCCTAATTCCTGTTAATGTTTCTAGGTAGTAAATGAACAAAAAATGTACTTACGGTTGATAGACTTCCTGTCCATCGTATGAAATTTCTTGAATTATATTTTCAGCTTGCGTCTCAATACTTATATTCACACTAGTAGAATACGCCATGACGATTGTTAATTCACTATAAGTTATACTAACCGGGTGTATTTTTAGTAAATAGTACAATTACTTCGGTAGCGTACAAGAAATAAAACGAAATTAGGTTTCACAAATGCCATCAAAATTGGTATTCACACAAATATTAAAAACTGTAATAATAATTATTGTTATTTGTTGTTTAAATTCATTTTATCATTTACGAGTTGATTCATTGATTGTGCCGCGGTCGGCCAAGTTTCCGAGTTCGAGATAATAACAAAAGCGCTGGTATCGACCACGGTTGCAGATAGCTACATAGTGATATCAATCAAACAATGCGGTATGGCCAAATACTATCTATACCGCGGTAACAAAATCAACCGTTATGGTGGTCATGTTTTGTTTATCCATGGCTTCAATGCAATTTGTTGTGCCTATGATAACAAACATCGTATGCGGTCTATAGTGTTTGGTGTTTACTATGACACAATGTATAATGCACCGTGTACCGAAATTATAACGCAAAGTAATTTAAAACGCTGTTGTTGTGTTTCCCGTTGTATTTAATAACTGTAATTAAGTAATTAAAGTCTATCACTTTAAAGATGTCAAATTTCCCACCTACTCCTACCAACCCGAATGTTCAAAACAGATTCGGGCAGTATCCGAATCAGACTTATCCGGTTAGTAAAATCCCCTTTGTAAATATTATATAAATATTAATCGTCAATTACTTTATATACTCTGCCGTCCGTATATGTTACAGATGCAGCAAAGGCCCGGCTTGTACCAACAAGGTGGCCCAATATCTCAAGGTGTACCGCCCAATGCTATGATGGGAGCTCGTGGACCGCCAACCCAAGGTTTTAGTCCTATGAGACATGGAGCCGGCCCAATGGTACAAAACCAACCAACACCGGGCAAAAGACCAGCTGATAATCGAAATCCTCCTCCCATGAGCAAAGGGTACATAATTTAGAAAATACAATAATATAATCTAATATATTTGTCAACAAGTACATCAACATTTCAATAACCAAATAATTGTTTAAAGTTTAAATACTAAGTATTTTCCTACAATTTTAAGGATTTTATTTAATATAAACACTAACATTATTGTACATCAGATATGACAATATAACTGATGATTTTATAATGATAAAAATCAAGGTACATAAAATAAATATTTATTATTTAGTAAAGGAACTAAGCTTAGAGATACATCCCAATTATATAGATTTATATATTTAATTATCAAGTGTTATCAGCAAATTTAAAAAAAAATTAATTCTTAAATTTAGATAATTGTATGATTAAATTATTACTGACGGAAATTTGTTTTTATAGAACCTTACTGAAAATTATTTTATTTAGTACTATATATTAATATTTTAAATTGTATTGTTGATTATTTTCATGTAGTGATTTTCCTCACAATATACAAGTACAAAATAGCAGTATTGGCATGAGCAAAAAAAAGAAAAAATTGGCTGATAAAATATTGCCACAAAAAGTAAGGGACCTTGTTCCAGAATCCCAGGCATATATGGATCTTTTAGCGTTTGAAAGGAAATTGGATTCAACCATTATGAGAAAACGATTAGATATACAAGTAATACATATTTTTAAATATTATTAACATTTGTAAATATTTTTAATTTGTTTATGGTTTTTATAATATTACAGGAAGCATTAAAACGTCCAATGAAACAAAAACGTAAATTGCGTATATTTATATCAAATACATTTTATCCTGCCAAAGAGCCTGGTGAAAATGAAGAAGGCAGTGTTGCTTCATGGGAATTAAGAGTTGAAGGACGTTTATTGGAAGATTCAAAAAATGAACCTAACAAAGTAATTATTTTTAGAATTTAATTTCAATTCATATTTATTATTTTTATTTTATAGATAAAAAGAAAATTTTCTTCTTTCTTCAAATCATTAGTTATTGAACTTGATAAAGATTTATACGGACCTGATAATCATCTGGTTGAATGGCATCGTACTGCAACCACTCAAGAAACTGATGGATTTCAAGTATGTTTAAAAATGTAAACTACTTGAATTAATTTATGCTATAACAATTATTTAAAATTAAGGTAAAACGTCCCGGAGATAAAAATGTACGCTGTACAATTCTATTGCTTCTTGATTACCAACCATTACAATTTAAATTGGATCAACGTTTAGCTCGACTTTTGGGTGTTCATACTCAAACTAGACCAGTTATTATAAGTGCTTTATGGCAGTTTATAAAAACCCACAAATTACAAGTAAAATATATAATATATGTAAATTATATTTGTTATTTTTATACAATGCATTTTTTTAGGATTCTCATGAAAAAGAATATATTAATTGTGACAAGTATTTGGAACAAATATTTAATTGTTCCCGTATGAAATTTGCCGAAGTTCCCCAAAGACTTAATACTTTACTTCATCCTCCTGACCCTATTGTTATCAATCATATTATAAGGTAGTAATAACAATTCTGTTTTTATTTTTTAATGTAATAAATAAATAATTTAATTTTTAAGTGTTGAGGGTGTTGAACAAAAACAAACCGCATGCTACGATATTGATGTTGAAGTTGATGATACATTAAAAGCACAGATGAATAATTTCTTGTTGTCCACTGCTAGTCAGCAAGAAATTCAGGTAATATTATACATAAATTAAATATAGGACTTTATTTTTTAAATGTATCTTATAATTTCCTATTTAGAGCTTGGATAATAAAATCCATGAAACAGTTGAAACAATTAACCAGTTAAAGACAAATAGAGAATTCTTTTTGAGTTTTGCTAAAGATCCTCAACAATTCATATACAAGTGGATAATCTCACAAACAAGAGACTTAAAGGTATTTATGAGATTGATGATACTTATTATTTTGTGATTTTGGCTAAATTTATACAATACTTTGTACATATTAATTTTTTAACATAACACTAATTTTCTTACTCAATTTTTTTTTTTTCAAAAATTGAATTTGAAGTCATTATTAGTTTGCTACATAACATTTCATGAATAATATCTTAGAGAAAATATAAGTAATAAGAAAAAGTTTTTATTCTATGATTTTTAGGATTAAAATGTATTGTTTATGTATTAGAACTAAACTAATAATGTTTTCTTCACTTTAGACAATGACAGATGTTGTGGGAAATCCTGAAGAAGAACGAAGAGCTGAATTTTATTATCAACCCTGGACCCAAGAAGCTGTTAATCGTTACTTCTATTCTAAAGTTCAACAAAAACGGGCAGAACTTGAACATCAGTTGGGTATTCGCAGTTCATAAAACAATTATTGTTTTATTCTCTACTCTTATATTTTTAAGATGGTGTTGATATAACATAGCTCTTTTTTGCTTTTTATATTATTTTAGTAAGTACTGGTTTCTAAAATTTCTTGATAACAATTATTTATTATTATCAATTATTTGTATATTTTGAAAGTCAATTTAATTAATGGTTAGTGGTATTTTGTACTTGATATGTAGTAGTTATCCATTAAATTGCTAGTAATAAATACTTCATAAGGAAAATATTTTTAAGGTATATTATTCTACATTTCAAATTATATTACTTAAATATATTATATAAGGAAAACAATTATTATCATATTGTAACAATGTCCTATTATAAAAATATTGCTAAAATTTAAATTGTTATCTTTTTATATCGTGTATTGCACTTATATTCTACCAAATATTATATAAATATCAGTATAAAATATTGAAACTGAAATTAGTGTTTTTAGACTACAAACAACTCTCAGGAAGCCAATTCCGTGATAAGAACTGTGATCTTGATTGTTTAAATGATAATGAGTCAACTCTAAATGGTTTAATATCTCTTTTTCTTTACAGTTATACAAATATATAAACCTATCTGAGTATATATATATATATTATAAATGTAACCTAAGAATAAATAAATTATAATATATATGTTTCATGATTTAAGTAAAGAACTTAAAAATTCCTGTCATCAAGTTAACTTGATAATGTCAATAAATTAATATACTATGATGATTTATCTTGTATTAAATTATGTTGATCATACAATTAGAATTTATAAATAAACATAGGAAACTAGTATTTTGAACTCCTAAATCGAAATATATATATTTCTACTAAAAAACATACATAGATTCTTTGTTAGTGCAAGTATAATTTATTAAGTACTATAGAAGTTTGATTTAAGGAGCATATTATCATTAACATAATATAATATATTACATTAATTTGTATTATTTACAACTTACAGTTTTTGCTTCAAAAAAGCACTTTCAAAATAAATCTATAAATTTAAATGTTTCTTAAGTGGTATATAGTTACACCAATATATCATGGATTAAGTATTATGTATACCACATAGATAATATGAAAAAACTAAATATTGCATTATATTTTTGCTGATAAGTTGATAAGTAAAGACCGGATGTTATTGAAGATTAAAAAGGCAAAATATGCTCTTAAAACAAATGGTGTCTTCTTATAAGACAATTTTTTAGAAAAATATTGGTTTGGAGGTCCATCCCCTCTTGGAGCAACCCATACTTTTTAGCAATATTGTGGGAGGAGGGGTATGAAAATGTATTTATAAGCAAGTCCCACACCCACTTTTCTTATATCAAAACAATATACATTAAATTACAACTATTACTAATAATATTTAGTTTACTATATAATATCAATTTTTTCTTGATTTTTTTTTTTTTTTTTGATAGGTATCAAGAATTTCTTCATGATCAATAATCACATTATCACAATATCACATTCATTTTTTTTCAATATTATATGATATATTTATTCAAATGCTTCAACATCAGTGCCACATATTACCTACATTACCTAGTACAAAATATATTAAATTCCCGTTTTAGATTTTGAATGGAGGTGATGGAATCTATTAATTTTACAATGGTGTTTTTATTTTTAATTTTTTTATTTTTATGTCTGTCATCACGTTTTGGGGCAGTAAAAATGCTTCGATTTTCTTAAACAGCAACTTTTCTGAAAGGAAAGTGAATGTAGATGGTACTTGGGCAAGTCAAAAATTCAACTTTTTCCATACTTTTTAATAAAATCGAAAAAAAATGAAAAAAAAAACGTGAAATTTTAAGAAAAATCACGTTTTTACAAAATACATTTCTTTCAAATGCTCTAACTCAAAAATGAAAAACCGCAAAAACTTGAAATTTTCACCAAATCTATATATTGGCGTTCTCTATACATGGTTAAGTTTTCAAAGTATTTTGACTTATTTATAGGCAATTTAAATTTTCAGTTTTTGTAAAAAATTTTTTTTTAAACATCTATAAAATTTAATTGGCTGACCGAAAACTGTTGAAAATTTAATACAAGGTTTATAATAAGTAGGGCTGTAAATTTATAGGAAAGCGCATTTTTTTTTGGTGATTGTAAAACATAGCTTTGTAAGTACATAATTTGAATTATGTAACTACGAATCCATCTATGAAACTTTTATGTTGCATATTTTTGCATTTTTTGACGTTTTTAATTGTTTAGGTCATTTTTATGCATTTTTATGTCATATGTTGCTTTTAAAGTTCATTTTCTAGTATTTTTAATCAAATGCCATGAATTGACTAGTTGACATGAATAGCATTAAAATTACATTTGCATTAAAAGGTCAATTAAAATTCAATCAATATTTTTATTATTTCTTTTTTTATTAAATAAACACTTTTTTGTACCTACTAGTATATAAATATAAATAATAAATATGAATTTTATGCTATAATTTTTGGAATTTTATATTCCTTTTTTTTGCATTTTAAGTGCATATTTTATTGTATTTTTTCAAATTCACAGCCCTAATAATAAGTTAAGCTTATCGCCACCGTCGCCGATAACAACTCGCCGGAGACGACTCCCGCACGGAATATTATTATTAAGGGGATTCCACACTACCGCTTTTTAGAGTAAAATAGACCTATACGCGTTCCAACATACTAACTTGAGTTTTACTCCTATAATAATTTTGAAAACATATTTGAATTTATTATGAAGTTTATTTTGAATCCTTCGAATCAGAATAATAAAAAAAAATTTTAAACCTATTTAAGTCCATTTAAATTTTTAAGAATACAAGATTTTTTTTCTAAATTTCAAGTGAGGTTTTTATTTTTTAAGAATAATAAATTAAAAATGTGGCTCGAAGGATCCAAAGTCGATTGAACAAAAAAACAATTTTTTTTTTCAAAATTATTATCTGTGTAAAACTCAAGTCGGTATGTTGGAATTCGTTTAGGTCTATGATTTACAAAATTTCGACTTGAAAAAATTTGTTGTTAGACATATTGTGACATGTGCATGCGAGTGCGCACGCTTATCTAGCTCGCCGACCGCCGTCACTCGCGTACGTCGTCGTTGCAAACAAATTATCCGAAATCTAAATATAGTATGTTCATAATACCATTGATTATAAATTTATAAAATATCATATATAAATAATCAATGATAATACATTACAACCCGAATATTACCGGTAGTGATGAAGGTAATAATTGCCACCGTCGCTAACTATATAATAATATGTGTTCATGGCGCACTCGCATTCACGCTCAAATATAATAATTTCTTTACTGTAGTTCCACTTTGCACTTAGTATTTGTAAATACAGAAATTTTCCAATAATTTTTAAAAATGGATAAATATAAAGATAAGTGTTTATCAAAGCGAAAAAAAATGAAAGGAAATGCATTAAATTTCCAGAAAAAAATAGAGGAAAGATCAAACGACGGCTTAGTTGATTTGTAAATTAATTTATATTGAATTATTTGTTGTAAGTTCTGAGTGAAATAAGTTTATGTGTATCATTGTATACGAGAAACGATTCTGAACGGAGACAATTTGTCAATCTAGGATATTTTACTTATTTTATATCTAAAACCGTTTGATAGTAAATCGTTATTCTACGTGTGAGTTTTTAACTTAGACACTCCTAAAGTTTTTTTGATTGACTTACGCTCGATTTTTTTATAATTATTGTAAGCCAAACTTATGGAAAACTTGAATTATTTTTTTTTATTAAAATATATTATTATTAAAATTGTATAAATTTTCAATTCTTAGCTATGAATACAAAAAAATGTATACATTTTGAACTACAAAATAATTTGCAAATATTCGTGATTTTGACGAATTTTGTCAATATTTGAATTTAAAACGCTTTTAAAAAATTTTGTTTATGTATTTTGATAATTTTTAAATCATTCATTGACTAACTTATGTTAAATTTTATTAAATTTTCAAGTAATTAACAAAGCCAAAAATATTTTATCGACATTTATAAAAAAATCAAATATTTCAAATGCCTATAAATAGCTGAACAATTAGCGAAATATTTTGAAAAAAAAAGTATGTGAAAAAAATGTCACTTAAAATAACTGGTTAAAGTTTCTGGTTTCTACGACTCACACTTTTTTAATAAAAACAAATAACAAAAATCGTTTTAGGCTAAATCGTTGTTTTACGCGATTTCGTGTAAGTATAAATTTCAAAAGCTCATATAAATTTTTGGTTTAAGTCCGGTAGAATTTTTTTTACAGATATTTGAAGAAAAATTTATGTACAACCTTGTACCAAGTTTTCAATTTTTAGATATAAATACAAAATTGTATGCATTTTCAACTACAAAATAACTTCAAATTTTCATGATTTTATCATATTTCGTAAAAATTTGAACTTTCTACGCCTATAAAAAAAACTGATGGTTACAATTTTTGATTTTTTTTAATGGCGATAAGTACAATTTATGAGAAACCTATTTTATTAAATTTTCATAAATTTTTGGCCTGGCATATTTTTTTTATCAATATTTCAAAACAAAAACCTAAGAAAAATCGAAAATTTCAACTGTCTATAAAATAATGCTCCAAAATAATCAAAATGAAACGTTCATAATAAAAAAATTTAATAACTATATTGAAAGTTGTTTAAATTCTACTTATCAGTTGCACTTATTGGTCTTTATACTTCTATTCATAATATAATTTATCCTAAGATCGTAGAAGACGTATCATAAAACATAATACAGAATGGACCTTTGGCAAATCATTTTTACATTTTATATTACTATAACATACTACTTACTATTTTATACTACATTAATATTAAAACACATTAAAATACATTTTATTATAATAAATACCTTTTGTGAGCTTATATAGTATTATAATAAATAATACATGAATATTAATTAATGATGATTAGTATGACCATTGACCAATACGTAATAGCGGAATAAGTAATATACTCTATGGGAATAAGTGACAACGATAATAGACCGGCACATTCAGTTTTAAACACGGACTATTATAATAGTATAATAGTCGGTGGTTTTAAATAATCATTAGGGCACTGGTAGATAACAATAAAAATAATATTAAACGCGACACGCTGCACGTCGGGAATCGGTGGTGGAACGATAGATAGGCCGCGGTACAGGGGAGTCACTCATACTAATGATCATTTACTATACACACACATGCACGTATATCCAAATCGTCTAAAAATTGCCTCTACTCAACTCCTTAAAAACGGTCGGTGTGGAATCCTCTTAATATGATATACATAATATAATCAATGGTGTTACAAACATAGACCTTGCACTATAAAAAATAGTATAGTATATACTATATAGAGTATAAGGTCTATGGTTACAAACAAGTTTTTATTTTATCATATATTTCTTATCACTGAGTTATTATCCTACATTGGTATCTTGAATCTCAATTGGTTCATTTCATTTCATGTTTTTAGAATTTAGAATGTTATAATATTCGAGTATGTCTTCAATCTTGTCACTACTTTTGAAATAGATGTTCTTCAATTCAATGCCTATAACTTTTAAACATGTTAATTACTATTGTGTGCGAAACGTAAAATGTTGGCGTAATTTTTATTAAATTCATTTATGTAATTCTATTTAATTATTAATTCATCTCATTCATCTTTACATCTATACCTATATTAATATCTTCTCCAAATATGATGTGAGTGCTTACTATAAAAATATTTGATATTCTTGAATAAACTTAAAATGTTTTACAGGTCGAGTAATTTGTCTGATAGCAGTGATTTACCTTCATCAGAGGAGGAAACGTATGAACATGAACCTAAAAAAATTAAAACTCATCATGTCGAAGATCGAGCTACATCAAAATTTTATACAAAAGACGATAGCCAAGAAGATCTTCCATATGTTGCCAATAATGTTCATAAAGTTAAAAGAAAGTTAAAAAATTATAAGAAAAATTTCAAAAATGCTTTACATTCCAAAGATAAATCATCGCAAAAAGTTTGTATTAATAATTTTTTCTTGCTTTAGTCAGTGCTTGAATTTCTTGAATAATTAATTTAGTTCTATATTTTTTTTTTTTATTAACTTAATATGGTACTTTATATGATTTTTGTTTATTTTTGGATTTCAAAACATTGGAAAAATTGACATAAATGTAGTCGCCTAATGTATTTTACATTATGAGTTAAAAAAAAAAAACGGGTAATGTTCTTTTTTATAAATAAACAATGATTCCTTATTATTATTTAACAAATTCAAGTAATGTTTTCATTTTATTTTGTAACTAATGAATATTTTGGTTCATACTGCTTACAGCATCCTGAAGCTTCTGTTGATACCAAAGATATCAAATATGCTAACAATTATGCTCCTAATAATCATGAAAAATCATATTTGAATAATCCAATTGCATTTATGAATAGTGATATCAACTCGGGTACCTATTTTTATACAATAATTTAAATAAGTTAAATTATTTATATTCATTTTAATTCATTTTGATTAGCTTATACTAATAAAAGGAAGCATTTATCTTCTTCAGAAAAAGATAGTTCAGATAGTGATAGTACCTTTAATTTTAATGATGATATTCAATCAAAGACGGATCAATTTGATGGTGCTTCTTGTTCAAAAGCCGTTGATTCTGATTCAAATTTATCAGATGATGGTTTTTCATATGCTAATCAAAATTTTGATAAAAGTGAAAAGACTGGTAATAAAGGATTGTCTTTGATGGTAATTATAAAATCCTTAAATATATTTTTGTCAACAAGTTGTCAGTAACATATTTCATAACAAACTTATTTTATAGAAAAAAATTGGTTACAAAGAAGGTGAAGGATTAGGAAAAAATGCTCAAGGTTTGGTTGATCCAGTTCAATTACCGACTCAAAAAGGTCGTAGAGGTTTGGGTTTTGCATCACGTGAGCCTAGAGAATCATTTGTTTTGGACTGGGATCCTGAACAAGATGAAGTAAATATAATTTAAACAATTATCAATTATCAATATCTTCATATTAATTATAGAACTATAGTCTATAGATATTGTAAAAGTTACTGAATGGTTAGAAAATGAAGAACCAATAGTTTTACCTTCTATGAGTATGGATAGTTGGATGCAAATTGGTGAAAAAAAGTTGACGTATAATCAAACTACTGAGTTTGCAGATCCAGAAGTTTTTAAAGTTGTTAATTCTAGCAAGGTAAATTTTTGATTCTAAATTTTGAATTGTCAATTAATTTAAAATACTGAAAAGAAATGTGTATAGAATGTTTTAGATAATATTGATGATCATGATTTCCGTCATGCCAGAACCAAGGCTAATCCATTTGAAACTATTAAAAATGGTATTTTTCAAAATCGAGCTGCAATGAAAATGGCAAATATTGATTGGGCATGTGATTTTATGTTTACGGATCCTAAATATAGTGATGGCGTAAGTGTTTTTAAATTTTAATGTAAAACTTTATATTATAATAAATTATTATAATTTTAGTCATCTATGCTATCAAGCTCTAGTAGTTTACTCTATTTTGCTGATATATGTGCGGGACCTGGAGGGTTTACCGAATATGTCTTATGGCGGAAAAGTTGGAAGGCTAAAGGTGTAGGATTCACTTTACGTAACGCAAATGATTTTAAATTGAATGATTTTTATGCTGCATCGCCGGAGTCATTTGAAGCTTATTATGGTAAGTTTCATTATGTTTTATAAATGTTTTTAATTACATGAATATTGCATAATTCATATGAGATTTTAAACCACATTGCATTTTATCATCAAATCAAAAACATATCTTATGTAGGCGCTGAAGAAGATGGTGATGTTTACAAACCAAAAAATATAACTTCATTAGAAAATTATGTGATAAAAATGACTGAAAAAGAAGGTGTTCATTTTGTTATGGCTGATGGTGTAAGTTGTATATTACCTATTATTTAATGAAGTTTAATTGATTTTTATTTTTAGGGATTTTCAGTTGAAGGTCAAGAAAGTTTTCAGGAAATATTATCTAAACGATTATATTTATGTCAAACTTTGGCTGCTTTAAGTATTCTCCGGCCCGGCGGACATTTCGTGTGTAAACTGTTTGACATATTCACTGATTTTAGTGCAGGATTACTATTCCTTTTGTATCATAGTTTTGTACAAATTAGTATTTACAAACCAGTTACAAGTCGTCCAGCTAATTCTGAAAGGTCATTTGAAATAAAATATTTTAAATAATCTTTAATCAGATAATATATTTGCATTTAGGTATGTGATATGTAAGTGGAGGTTAGATGATATAAAAGATATACAAAGGTATTTGTATAAGGTAAATTTAATCTGGGATGAATTAGGACCAAAAGAAGATATTTTATCTATTGTTCCATTAGAAGAAATTACAAAAGATTCAAATTTTTTCAACTATCTTTGGCATTCTAATAATAAGTAAGTACAGTTTCTATGATAGGTTATGTATAATAATTTTTCTTTTTTTACATACATAATATATTATATTGAAATCAGAAAACAGTATTAATAGACATATTATGAATAATGTCACTAATTTTTTAAATATATTTTATATTCTTTCCCAATGTTCTTGAAACAAAAATTGCCTCACTAATTTTAAAAAAAGGTCAAACTAAATATTGAAAACTACCGCCCTATATCTATAATAAAAAATACTTGTATATGCATATTTATATATATTATATGTATTGTATATAGATAATTTGAAACACTATAAAAAAAAAGTAAATAAAAAATAATTAAATGTTCCACTTATTTAATTTTAATTTTAAGAATTTAGAATAATTATATATTGTATTGTTTATCTTACTTATAATAATATTTCATATCTTATCCAATATATTATTTTGCTCAAGGTGGTACCAGTGTCCAATAAAAATATAAATTAATTATTAAATTAATCATCAAGATTAATATTGAATAATTTATTGCAATCAATTCATTAATTAAATTTTACTTATTTATTGTAGATTAGGACAAATTCAAGCATTAAGTTTGTCGAAAATTGTAGCATACACTAAAGATCAACGTTTGGCAGATGAAAGACAAAAGGACTTGAGAAAAAAATGTTTAGAATTATGGGATGTAAGAGATGGTGTTAGACGTGCACCATTTAGAAGTGATCCACAAACAACTTGTAATTCCCTTGTCGGGGGATCAATAAGTAATCATAATATACCAATGTTCCTTTCAAGTTACTTTATTTAATAAATAATACTTTGTTTAGCTTTCTTAAACTGTGAACCAGAGGTTCTTAACAAAAACATTTTAAAAAAACATGTGAGGTCTGTCTATGATTGGCATTGTGTTTTGCTTAACAATTCAAAAAACCCTACGTTTTTTTTGAGTATGTTTCTTTTAATAAATAAAATGTATACTTTTGTGGTTCAAATACATATTGTCTATTTAATGGTTTTTATAGGTTTGGGTGGTAGCCAAGTATACGAATATGTTGGAAATAAATGGGAAATTAATGAGTATTTGAAGAATGTAACCATGAGTCCTGGTACTCTCGTTTATGGTGAACTTGCTATTGAATTGGAAGGTGAAGATCTAGGACAACTTAGAGTAAGAGTGTTGCATATTATTGATGCATATAAGCTTGGTAACATTGATATCAGCAGTAAACATTATTTATCTAGGTAATATTTTTAATTATTTAATTTATCAATAAATAAATACATTTTTTGTAAGTTATTAATTTATGTTTAGAATTCAGTATTGTAAAAGTTTTGCCAAGTCCATGAATAAATTAGAATCTGACAATATAAAAATTAGAGTGAAAGAACCTGTGTACTTAAAAAATATTTCAGAAATTTTTGAAAAGATTGATTCCAAATGGTCTAAGTGTCACCGTAAGGCTGTTAAGATGTACATGTTGGATGAGGAAAAATATTGTTGTGCATCCGGGATATTGTTAATTAAAGCCACACTAAGTAATTACCCGTTTACTGATTTGACTATTCTTAGTTTTATTTAATTTTTTTATCATAAGACCTATGAGTTATGGCTTATAACATAAGTACTCATTTATGCATTTTATTTATGGTAGGTCCTTGGGTGAGGGCATTATCGCGTACCTATAATACTATATATTATGCTCATCCAAATTGTGAACCTATTTACGAAGTAAGCAACCCAGTTGCTGCATACGCTCCTTTCAGGTAAACATATATATTTCTAAAACATGGAATATAAGTAACATTTTTAAATTAAAATTTGTTTTTAGGGAATGCTGTCTTACTAATAAGGTTTGGTACTGGATGGATGAATTAGGGAATGAATTAAAAACACCAAATTTAGAACAGCAATTGAAACAAGAAGATTTTGATGAAATCATAAAATGATTTGAATATTCCTTTATTCTTTTTGTTTTAGATTGTGTATATTGAACATTTTTGTATATTTTAAGCCCTATATTTGTGATGTATAATTTAATATGTATATTGACTGATATTCAATAAAATAAAAAGGTTATCACAATTCTTTTGTACTCATTTCATTTTCTTTTTTCAAATGCTTCAATTCTGCGATCAAATGTTATAAGCAAAGCTCATATCTTCTTCATACATTTGTTTATTAATAATCATGATTAGGGCTCGGATTTATATGTATTAAAAAAACCAAAATATGTAAATATATATGTGATAAAAAAATGAAAATATCGAACTTAAAAAAATTACAAAAAAATATTAAAAATTATCTAAATAATAATATTAATTAATATATAATAATAAATTATCTAATTTACTTATTTTACTTTGACATTATTCATCTTGATCTTGGTCTTGAAAGCAATGAGATACCATGTACATGCTCAAATTGTCAAAGTTAAATGATCTATGGTTTGGTGTTTGGTCGTAACACAGATTTGTACCGACTGAAGGAGCGCTCGACTTCCACCGAGGTAATGGGTGCAAATTTCATATTTGAAATGTCCAAAGGACTGAGTTCAGCCGGCAATATTACCCCATTCATTTCGCAATGTGTATCTCTAATTGATTAGGCAGTCTAAACCAGGATTTTTATGTAATACGCTGTGCATTTTTTCTTTGACTGCAACTCCCAAGGGTCCTTGTACTTGTTCTATGCATTTTCAGCTTCTTCTCTAAGTCCTAAATTTCGAACTAAAGTCATTTTTCTTGTTTCTAGTTGTTTTATTGTATCTTCTAAAAAGCCAAAATTAACAGATATATAAATTAAATTATTTTTAATATCATCTTTATTTAATAAATGTTTCGCTTTTTGAATAGAAACTGC
>JAIPRK010001307.1:0-76536 GCA_025469195.1 Chaitophorus viminalis | reverse complement strand
TGATCCGGTAACAGCGCGCTACCTAGCCTAACGAACATCGATAATACAAGCCGGTTTCCACGCCGCGAGGGCGACGGCGGTATAGATGTTATTAACAGAATTATGTGAGGATGTTGTCTCGTTACACTGTTCATTCATTCATATAGTGTATTTTGATATTACGTCAACGTTCAACACCCAGTATAGTTACGTTTGCGTACGATATTGCAATCGATCAATAACAATGTGATGTTCGTTTTGACGTAATACTATTACGCTACTTATACGAATTTAACAGCGATTGATGCATATTGTGTTCGCTAAACATAATATTTCACGAGAAAAAAATGATAATACGGGCACAGTACAAACGGTTTCAATAACACTTTTTATTTATTTGATTTTGAAAATATCCTTCGTAGGACGTTGATTATTGTGTAAATTAATGCATTGACGCACACATCGCATGCGTATGTATAGCAATAAGAATAAATTATTTATATTCTGTAGTGTCTGTATATTAAATTCAATGCCATTGACGTTTAAACGATAAGAAAACGAAAACATTTGAATTTTTTTTCTCAACTGTATTACGAAAATCTGTAATGGTTATACTTGTATTTAGAGGAGACTGGATGTTTAATAGTTGAATTATTATTATTCTTTGGTTTTATTAAAAAGAAATTATACGTTGAACGATATTAAACATTTTCAAAACGACGACGAGGCACTATGCGAAGAGCTAAAACTTATAAATCGGCTCCATTCGCAAGATATTAAAGTACATTTTTCATAGTACAGTCGGGCCCTTTCATGAACGTTGACACCATCTTATGGTCTCATTGATTTTTTTTTTTTCGTTTCACTTCAAGTTCTCTCTGCCATACATAACACCTAATATTTCCAAACTGTCAAATTAAACGTCGGTATCGTTAATTTCGAGTGATATTGATGATGTACACGAGCCCGCATGAAAACAATGAATTATTATATGCGTAGAGCGCATTTGCCTTTTCTCCGCCTAGGAAGAACGAGCTGAGGGAGAATAAGAGAGAGAAAATGAATCGAATTTAAGGTTTTTCTCTATAATATCAATTTTTTTTTCGAGTACTTTACATAAACGAGTTATATTTATCATTTATCAAAAAATAACTTATTATGACAGTAGTTCTGGATTCGATACATGATTTTCATATGGATGTAAGCACATACATTATACAATACATATTTATTAAACAGTATATTATCGTGTTCTCGTTCCATTATAACGATATATGGCATACTATTATTGTCATGTTATTATTAATATTAATATTAGATCCCTGCTATAAAATATCAAATCATGTTATTTTCTTTGGTTTTGCTATTAGATTGTATTTTTAAATCATTGAGCATTTGATTATTAATGTAGTACACTAAGTATCCTGCATATTGATTCTTGTTTTTCTTTTAAAGATTTTGCGCAGGTAAGACAGCAAGAACTTTTTTTTTATCTGAGCGCTTAGACCTGTAATGGTTCATTGTTTACAATAAGTCTATAAAAAGGATGGTTTTCCGTGAGCTTTATTCAAAAATCTATCGTAAAATATAAAAAAATTGTTCATAATAAAATATCATCAGTAAATTAATCGTGCCATATTAGAAAAAAGTTTATGTTTAAAAACAATGACTAAATATTAAAACAAATAATTTATATACGCTGTAGGTCAATATAGGTGGTGGCTTATTTTTATTATTTAAAACGCTACAATGTTATGATATTTCAAATTAAATACGAAATAACAATTATATTTGTAATAATGATAAATTGTATAATATACGTTTGTACTCGTTTGGTCTTTATTGGTTGAATCATCTAAGCTCCAAAGCAACAGCTATTAAAAATACAATAAATTCAAAATAAAGTCAAGAGCCAACAATTTTTTTTTTTTTTCATCACAAAATATACGATTTGGTATGGTATAAATATAAAATAAAATAATAATTATTTTATCATAAAAAAAAAAAGTTTTAATAATGACAAAATATATAATGTATGCATGTACATCATACTATAAAGTGAGTGAAAGACGTTTAGGATAGCGGTAATCTAAGCGTTTAATTCATCAGAGTAAACACTATTTAATCAAATATTTATTCACATAAGTCCTATTTTAAATAAATGACCTTTAGTCATGGCAAATCCGTCATTCCGGCTTAGGTAAGCTTACTTGTTGACCTTAATCTATTCGGTATTCCTAGGGGAAACTTTGAATTGAGGTCTAGGATAAGCCGGGAGTTTGCTTTACCTGTATGACTGGCGTAGTGTAGAGTGATTCTTAATTTATAAAAAAAAACAATTCATTGAGCTATAAAAAGTCAGATGTTTCAGTCGACGTATAAATTAATTAAAATTCAATTTTATGACATTTATCAAAAATAAACGTCGAACAATTATTTCGCGTCGAATAATTATCACGTTTTGTGCATAAAATATATTTGATCGATTTCCATTAAACTTATCTAATAAATCATTTAAACACACTGGACTACAATATATTATAAATTTTACCTACACAATTATAATAATTATAATAGTCATTCTTCCAGAAATTGTAATTTATTTTATTTCCTGTATTTAACCGTTATACTGTCAACCGCACAATGTAAACTGTGATGATAATCATAATAATAATAATAATAATTATTATTATTATTATTTAAATTATTTTTGGTATTGAATCTTGTTTAATTAAAATAATTTTATAACGACTAGAAATAATTATGAATACTATTCACGTTGTAATAATTAATGCAAAAAAAAAAAAATTATAAATGCTACTATTTACCTTACTGTTGAAAAATGATCAAATAATAATAAATATAATATACGGTTTACTACATTGCTATTTAGATATTGGTTAAATCAAAATTAAGTTTTTTTTCATTATTAATATTATTATTAAACACTTTTAATTATATATATGTTGTCTATAACATACACTGACGAAATTAAATACAATATAAAAGGAATACTTCCAAAAAAATAAATAAAAATAAAATAGTTTTGATTAGGATTACATTAGAGAGATGAAATAAAGGGAGAAAAGTAAAAGGAACATTATTGGTGGAAGGGATATGAGACAATTATACAGAAATATTCATATTTATTGAGAATTCTAGGATATTCAAAGAGGAAATAAGAAGTCTATATTTTTCATAATTATTATTATGCATAATATTCTGGTAAACAACCTAGTGCAGATAAAAAAGTTAACTATTTAACAATCAACGATTATTAAACTTTTGTTAATTATAAATGTTACTAATTAGATGTTTTTGCTATAGATAATTATATTCAAAACGGAACAACTTAATCGTATTGTTTCGATTTGTTACGTGTACCAGGACAAACTTTTATACGGGTTTAGAATTATTTATAAAACTGATGGAATTAAGGTCAGGCAACGATTTTCTTTTTAACGGTTTGGTTAGTTGGAAAGTACTTATTAAGATATTTAACGACGTGTAACAGACACTCAAAGGAAACTCGTGAAAATAAACGATCAGTTTATACGAAGAAAAAAAAATGGGTGGAACGGGTATAATAGGTATATGAATATGTTTTTTATTCAAAATTGTAATTAATATTCAGAAGTTAATCCTTGTGGGACGTATTAATTATATTCGATTATGTACAGCGTATAGAAGTTTATATATCCGTTATCTATTCCAACACAATATACTATTACTTTGGCCCATATGCAACACTTTACTTTACAGTTATGATAAATTATATATATATATATATTATTTTTACACTTTTGCGAGCGTGTCTTTCGCTGCCTCGCACACACAATCATAATAATATATTATTGTGATTATCGAAGTTCATTCGAAGCGCCGTCTATATTTTCTTTCCATTAGTATTGTAGGGAAATTCACAATGTTAAACTTAACGCATTTGCGCAAACACGCACAGGCACACGAAAATATATTATATATTTTAAATGCACGTCGACGACGAAAAAATCCAATATCATTGGTAATAATCCACATTCCGAGTCAATGAACGCGTAATGGACATAAAAAGTGAACGAATCTCGTATAATGCTGTAGCCTGTAAGTACAAGACAATTGGTTTTTTTTTTTTTTTGGCGGAATGGACGAGAAAAGTTTTCGAAATATTTTGGAGGAAAAAAAAAGACGTGTCGTCTTTTTGATTTTTTTTTTTCACCAAAGACATTTATATTACGCGTAGGTACTTACGTTGTTCGCAATTATTATTCCACGCCTGCAGATTATTACCGTCGAACAATATTATTATACTTAAACGACCACAATACCACCGCCGTGCCGTGTTTGTGATAATAATCATCGATTTATACAAGTATTCTCTCCACTTCACCGCAGTCCGATGTTTTCTCATTGAACTACTTGCACGCCGGTTCGATAATAATTATTTTTTATGACCCTCGTTTATTATTATCGCACGCGAGGCAACGAGTGGTTCACCTTACCACTCATCCATCCCACACAGTACCAAAGTTTTTGATTCATTTTTTAACGTCAACAGCAAAAGTCCATTCCGGAAACGATCCTATCTGGTAAAGTGGTAACGCACACATATGTGCAATGTGTATTATAAATACGTGCCGTTGTTAACATACTATTGCAGTACGTAACATAATATACACATATGCTCTCTTTCTCACACACACACACACACACACACACACACATGCACATATATATACATAAACGTATTAACCGTTAGAAATGTATTTTGGTTTTTGAACACGGATTAAAAAAAAGGACCGCTTTGTAAAGTGAAATATATACGAGTACATTGATTTCCTGTATAATAAGGTTTGTTAATCAATTAGAGCATTTGAAACGTAAAGCGATGCACATGTTAAATTTCTCCACACTATATTCAGCACAATCATGTTAACAACATAAGTACATAACTAAGTTACTAAACGCATTATGACAGAACATTTTTTTTTAATTTACTTAATGCTATGTAAAGATACGTAGTTGTTCATGCACGAAGTGAAAAGGATAATTAATAAATTTATTAGAAGCCGATAAAATATAGCGAAAGTACTGATTATTAATATATATATATATATTGAGGTAAGCGCAAAAAATACTGGTTATAATTTGTTTTAATTTTTGTTTCTAAATATTTAAAAATATATTGACTATAATACTTAAATATTTTGGTATTATAATATTGATAAAATATTTAGGATTGTTACACTATAATATATGAACTAATGAAACTTTGTACAAGGAGTTATCAAATCAACAAAAATTCGTTTTTCATCATCAACATTTTCAGTCAAAGTCATGCCTTTTCGGAGTAACAAATATTCCGCACCGATAGTGGTGTACCTCATAATATTATGTACCTCGTACAACACGCAATAGTGTGATAAATTGAATTCCACGCAAACAGAATTATTTAGGGGAAAAAAAAAAAATTATTAAATACTAAATATATGCGTGTACGTATAGACTCTTAAAACGAAATCTCGTATCGGATCTCAAAAATATATAATAGAAAGTATTATTTTTCTCTCTCAAACACCGCAGTCCGTACTTCCCGAATAATTTACTTGTACATAGGTATATGTATTTTGAGTACGTGAGTGAGTCTATGAAAAACACAATTTTCAGTGTTTACGTTTATTATTCAAATTTAATGTGTAAAAAAAAGAAAGTCGATCGACGTGACACGAGTTTAATAATCCCATAGCGACAAAATGCACCACGGATTTTTTTCATTCACATAAATATACCATCGGTCTGAATAGTCGACGTGAATATTTACGAAATAGTCTTTCATGGGGCATTGGTTTTTTGACGTGGAACCCCTGGGAGAAAACCTACGTCCGAGTGCCAAAGGAAGTAGATCACGTGCCCGTATCGTACGGGATTACGTGTGCTATGGTGGCGGAAGGATTTAAAACGGCTATCCTGTCGCGTGAAACAAACACGTGTCCGTTGTACCTATATTATCTCCGACGGCTGAAATTTCGCAGGGGACCGGACGCGGTTTCGCCTTGTGCGACGTCACGCGAGTGGTAAACTGTTCTTGCATAAGAGTGTATATAGTATTTAGTGCCGTAGAACGAATTCCATCCGTCTTGTATTACCGACGAGCCGTGAGAATCACGCGGAAGAATGCATACAACAATAATATTATGTTTTATTGTTTTTATTACCATATTCCTCTTTTCCGTATCGGAGTGAAATATCATTCAAAGCTGATGTTTGGAGAAAATCGAGATAACGCGAACCTGTCCTTCTCGACCTATTCACCTGTCTATTATTCCACGCCCCCGACAACGTGATCGCATTTAAAGTGCAGTCGGCAATCTGTCATCAGTCACGCTGTATCGATCCCGCTACGATATATTTATACCACCTTATAGACCGAAAACTAAAACGGTTTTTTAGGTTCTTTTACACATAAATAATATTGAAACAGTATGTAAGACATAATGTGAGTCTAGATTTTTAAATCTAAGGCTGTTTGGCCCGGAAAACGGTATGATATTTGATTAGATCTCATACTACAAATGTAATACAACACTTTTATTGCTTTACATTCGTTGGTCCCGTCAAAATTGCGCGTCCTCTCACTAGTTTTCAACGGTTAATGGGTATGTTTTTTATGGTTTTTATTTAATTTTTTTTCGTACAACGTATTTTGACAAATATTTTTGAAATGTATAGACGATTTATATAAAAATAAAATGTAATTCTCCCTCTCGGCTGGTTTCCACAAACTTGAGATGTGATAAAATATTGTTTGCGTTTTTGTTGTTTGACTAACACTTTGAAGTATTAAAGTAAACAATATAGACGTAAACGTGCGATATGACGACAATACAATCCTTCATAGAAGCGCGTATATTATCTGGCCAGACTCGCCTTAGATAATCCTTGGTATGCTCGAATATAAACCACTAACATTTCCAGCCGTGTTAAACTTTTACGACTAACCAATTCTGAAACCTCAAGGTATGGTTGAGTACCATAAGGGAGATTAAGCCGTCCTTAATGTAAAACAATTATATTGATTAAAATATTAAATAATATATTACACACTACAAAAGTTACTTGATTTTTTTCACAAAAGCATAGTTTTTGACATCGTCACGTATTGAAAAGTATGGTTAATTATTATGCTTATAAAATTGCATAATATACTTGCACGTAACTATAATTAATTTTTAAATTTTTTTATGTACGTTTTTGTTTTAATTATTATTTGCTTTCATTATGAGATCCCACGTAAGAAAACAAAAATAAATGTGCTACATATTTTATAATATTATATAGAATATAATGTAGCACTATCGTTATTTTATTGAATAACCACGTTTAAAATACATAAGTTTTTTTTTTCTTCTGAGTGTCGTGCTTAGCTCAGATAAAATATTATAACGTATAGCATATTCGAAACACGAACGTATTTTTTCTTTTGAAAATAAGGACGTATAATATAATATGTAAACAGTGTATACGAGAGATACCAATCGATCGAAATGAATCAACTAATTTGACAACATTCATATGAGCATATATTTTGGACATTCAAACTTGAATATAGCGTGTTAAGAGGGAGTTTCTAGGGTAACATAAAGTGGATTTGACCCTCATGAATTCCCAACGGTATTTTGTTAGAGAGCAGACAAACACGAGTGGATAACAAAAATAATGTACCCATATTTTTTTTTCTTTCGTCGATTGTCCTTTTCACAATTTGCTTCTGATTTATTCTCTTTTTACACACATTATAAAAATAATAAAGAGTTAAGTTAATTTTTTTTTTACATTAATGTACATTAATTAGATACTTAAAAATATGAAACTACAAACGCAATGTCATACGAATAAGAACAAAAGAACCGATTTAATATTGTTGTTTCACTTGGTTTGACGAAAACACGTTAACGGCTCGAATGTGCATTATGCTTTTATGAAAACTAGACTTTTTCTCCTTTTAAATTGTTTGTGAACTTGAAACCATTTATTGTTATTAAATAATTTTGCATTTGTTCAATATCACGTTAATATTTAATATATCATTAAAAAAATATTTTTCATTGTCTTGAAAGTATTTCTCTGGCTTTGTAAAAAAATTTTATATTAAATACAATTATCCTATAATATAGTGTTGTGATGAACTAAAATGGTTAACTAAAATATAATTGACTGAACAGAGATTAAATATATTTGTTGTGATCGAGATTAATAAGAACAAGTAAAAAAAATAATTATTAATGCCAATTAGTTAGCTCGTTGGATTCATAAAAAACGTCAGATATTGGAACGGATGACTGATGTAATTGGTTTGGTTCTTATAAATATTAAATCAATGAACCGTTAGTTTCAAAAAACAATTGTCAGAGAAAAATATACCATAGGATAATAGATCGTCCTCAATAACTACAGATAATGTAGTTTATACACCTATGTTTTAATAATTTCGTAATAAATCAGATTGGTCATTCAGTTTTTCATAAATGCTGAAATGCTGAATTCATGACGTATGGATTTTCTTTGGACCTTAATTTAATTAATTTAATATTAACAGTAAAAATTATCCGCTTTACTCAGAATCTAAAATACTGGGAAAATACCATTGGATATATTATAGATTTTTGTGTAATAACTATAACTACCTTTTTATAATCTCGAATTTTAAAGCAGTACTTACATAACGTCATAAAATCTAATAGTTTCTTTTATTGTGGTTCAGTAATTATTATTTACATTTACAATTTAATGGAACAGTACGATAGGTATATTATGAATTATATAAGGCATGAAATTTCGTATAACACAGATGAAGTTTGATAAAGACGTGGTAAACCATAAACGTTGAATGATGATAAATCAAACATTACATATTCTACAGTTACTATAACCAAAATACACTGTTTGAAACTTTTACACAATTATGTCATTTTTGTTATTATTCCGCACATTATTATTATTTTTTTAATGCAATATCATCGTATCGGAGGATCACGCACACTTACTATGCACTAAAAAACACCCTCGAGAATAAGTAGTATTTAATGCATTATTAATGGTCACGTACGAAGAACTACGAAAATCTACAGCGTGCAGTTGATCCGTCGGATAATAGGAAAAGGAAGAAACAAAATATTTGACTAAAATTTCAGTAAGACCATCACGCACCACTTCATGCCGTTGTAATTGCTGGTAAATATTTCTCTCAAATAAGTCACGAAGACAATATTTTCAACTGTTCAATATTGCTTCGAAAAAACTGATTTATGGTTTAGATAGGTGAAACGAAAAGCGTACGGGGCTTATGATTATGTATTTCTCATTTTGTTGTAAATTTTAATATATTATACTTACACGTAATACGATCACCAAAAATTTCACATACCAACTCATTAGTTGGAAATCAGAATAGGGGAAAGAACTTTTTATAAAGAGGTATTATTTTCGATATTCTCAATTATGTGCGTTTGTAATAAAATCATAACCAGTTAATACTTATGATACCCATAATCTGTTCTAACTGTGTAAGCTATTACAAAAGCTTATAATACGGATCAAAACCATTTTTTATATTTATTAAAATAAATTTATTTTACTTGAATGTTGCAACTATTATAACACTAATTTATACATTCAAACGATTTGATATAGAATGATGTACTATGGCTTTTAAAATAAAGTATGTCGTACCAAGTACCATTGTCCCTCGATATAACCACGCGGCATCGTATAACTTCGAGTTATCGTTATTTGAATAGGTATACAAAATAAACTGAATTAGTCTTTGGGAATATTATTATGCACAAATGATATTAACAAATGGTATCCAATAATAATAAAAAATCAATTCAAACTCAAACAATTGATAGAAACGGAACGCTCAATATTTGAATCACAGGTGTAATATGTAGGTACATTATCACTAATTTCGAAACGTTTTCAAAATAGATTATTAAAGATATACCGTTTGAGTCAGTAGTATTGCTAACGAATTTCATGAAAAATGGGATGGAGGTAATTATCCGTATTATGGTAGTAATATACTTCAAGAGTCACAAACTTGCTGATCGCGATCGATGAGTTGATGTAGTTTCAACCGTAGTGAATGGGTGACCACAGTATCTCAGGTAGTGATCGAAAGAACAACGATAGCTACTGACATTACGACAACGAATATCATGCGGGTCCATGGCATGATACAACAAAGTTAATATTTTATATCTTGTGTGTTCGTTATTATAACTAATACGATAATGGTATGGGACGATTGGTAAAATTATGGTATGAGATTGGGGAAAAAATATGAAAACTAAACGTTATAAAATGTATCTTCTATTTACATCCCAATCGAGTTCCACCGAAAAATGGAATACAAAATATGGTATGCACACAAATTACAATAGCTGTAGATCTTTACAAGAACCCAATGCAACTGCTCAAAATATAATATTATAACGTTATTGTTCATCATACTCGAATAACCAGCGCGGAGTATATTTATTATCTTATGCGATATCGTTTTATTTTGTTTTCGTACGAGCACGACTCGACAGCGTTCCGTTGTATTATAGTGGTTTTAACGTAATATTAGTATCATATAATATATTTATATTATCATATCATATAATACAATATAATATATTATAATCACAGGAAGATGCGCCGTATTTATATTCATATTCCATGCTGTTATTTTTAGTCTACTCACGATAAATTGAAAACGTTCTTCAACAGCGAACGAGTATCCAATGACTCTGAAATCTGGAGAGTAAAAAAATGTCCAGGAATTTCAAGTATCAAGTTTCGTGTCCGTGAAATATTTTTTAATGTTCCAATATACTCGGTTTTCATGCCCATATTTACTCACTACTAAAATCACAGGCTTTCAGATATCATCAAAAAAGTCATATATTTCTTGTCGCTAATTCATCGTAAAAACGTAAAACATCGTAGTTATGCACACCATATCTTTCTTCCTCTCTCTCTCTCTCTCTCTCTCTCTCTCATTTTTTTCTCTTTTTCATCTCTATTCATCTATGTGCTTTGTTCTTTTTATTCTATACAATATCTAAAAACAAAATTTTACTGTGTAACAAATTTGTAATCTCACGCCAACGAAATTATAAAACAGAGTATAGCGTATTTATTTATATTATTTTTGTGGCGAATGTATTTAGTATAAATATATGTGTACTCGTTGACGGTTCCGGTTGCGTTCTCGTTTCCACACCATAAAGTATTCAACGTGCAATAATTCTAACCTCAAGCCATCAAATATTAAACGTATTAATACCCCGAGACATTACTTGTTAACGCACGTGTGTATACTGTGTTGATATATGTCACAGGACTATTTCTGAAGGATATTGCGAAGACCGCAGCGCGCCTACGGACCGTATAAGTCAGCCAAATTTATTGACGTCCAGTCGTTAATAAAACTTGTTGTGTTCATTACTAATATGATTTTTATTTATTTTTAACGTTTTTATTTATTTATTTAACATTTTGATGTTTTTATTCTTTCATTATTGATATTATACTATCACTTATAACATGTACACAATTAACGCACTGTCAATGCTCGTACACATTCGATGTAGACTGCGATTATATAAATGAAAATTGACATTGTACTATTGAAAATTAACAATACTAGTTTTGATGTACCGATCAAAGAAATTACACAAAGCTTATTAATGTAGACCATGTCAACGATTCTAGAAAAATTAACTGAATATATATTTTCGTTGAAAAAATCGTGTTAAAATATGAAAAGCCAAATTTGATTTTGACATACGATGTTCCATAAGAAATACAGCAGTCAATCTATGTATTGAAAAATTTAGTCTTATTTATGTACATTTTATACATTTTCCATAAATCATAATTTCAAAATATGCATAATTTAAGCATAAAATTGATAAACATGCTTAAAAATTACGCTGTATCTGTATATATTACGATGACTGAAGTCGTTGTTCTTTATCCTCCGATACTGTATGTTATATATAGTAAAAAACTACACGAGTGTTATCGTAATATTGTGTTATTATTCTTTCCAAATTCGACATAATATTGCATATACACCCAATGTATGACTGCGTTTAGAAATATATTACGTTTTCACTATTTAAGATTTGTTTTCATTCTTAAATCGTTAGTAAGACACGTACGGGTATATGTTATAATATGCACATCGAATCGTTGAACGTTCATATACAATATAATAAATTATTCATTCTGTTCAAGAAAAAAAGGGAAAAAAAAATAATTTGCATGGACAATGATGAAAACGATATTTATAAAATAATAAATTGATTATTTACTAAAAATAATCTATCTAGTTTTACATGAGGTTTTTGAAACTTAAAATAATTTTCTTAATATTCTTTTAACACATAATTGACCACAACCTTTCCAAAAGTGTCCTTATATTGTAATATTTTCAATTTTTGGTTATAAGGATCGAAGTTATGACTTTTTATAATTCTCATTTAGTTTAATTATTATATTATCTTCATGTATTATTAACAGTTGTAAATATATAAAATAATCCATCAATTACATGCTATATTTATACATTCGTATCTTCATATTTTATTGGTGATAAAGTATGATTTAAATTATTTATGAAATATTTTATAATATCTTTGATATTACGTTAGTCGATAAATTAAGTTAGTTTTCAATTTAAATAATTGAGCTCATTGTATAAATTTTTTTAAGGTTGTTGAAAATTAATTACGATGAACTTTAATCTTTTACGTTTTTCAAATAGTATTTTACAATTCTTATACAAATGATAGGTATATATCTCTATTATATAATATATATAACTATATTTATATAATTGTCCATATAGATTGATGATGATGAATATTCTTTAGTAATGAAAGTAATAATAATGAAAGTATTGAGAATGATGGGCTTAAATAATATATCCACTGATTAATTGATGGTTGATGATGTACGATTAATAATATAATCTTATTATTATTATAATTTATAAGGTACATAATAACCATCTCTAAAAAATGAATCGTAATATTAATAAACACAAAAACCCGTTGAATTTTTTCACGTTTACCCCTTATACATATTTTCATGATAGTAAAGAAAAACAGATTTTTCTTCCTGATTAATTACGACTTGAGGCTCAATATACGATCCAATTAAATAGATTAAATTTACCAGTTGCTTTAAATGCACGTTAATCAAAACCTTTATTGTTTACTTTTGTGTAAGTTATTTAATAGGGTACTTAGGAACTGCGTTCTCGGAAAAATGCACGTTTCTATGACTATTTTTCGTAACAGAAGAAAAAAGAAAATTGAATAAAATAGTGATATTTGAAAAGAAAACTGGAATATACGGATCACGTTTTTGTATTAGAGTTGCAATCCCGAATCATCTACTTCTCTAACGATCTCGTTAAATCTTACATTTTTCTGCCCATTGTAATTCTATATTATCTAGTTATCGTACCTGTTCTTCATTTATTATTCGTCTAATATAGTATTATATTCCCCTGTCGTTTCCATCAAGCAAATCTTTATCTTTGTAAACTCATTATTCACTGCACACCGATATGTATCAGTTTTCCGGAAACGTTATTGCTACTCGTTTATCGTCTAGCTGAGACGTATGTTTTTTTTTTTTTTTATGAAGCCCCTATATTATTATAATTGACGGAGATTGAGTGCGCTTGCGAGTAACTTGGAATGTGTTTTTACTATCATTATTTTTTACAACAAAGTCCGTCGTGCACTGCTACATACATACTGCAGGGTAACTGTATACGAGGTGGCGTATAGAAATTACACGTCAATAATACGAGCAAAGTTCGAGTAGAAAATGCGATTAAAATTTACTATAAAATCACATATATATATATATATATATATATATATATATATATATATATATATATATAGGTAGTATTGGCCGTCATGGTTTGCTGTCGTTCGGTTTTATTGTACAGAAAAAGTGCCAGAATCGTAAATTTGTTTAACGGGTACGGGTTTATAACTACCGCGTCGGAATCGTTAGAATTCCGGCCACGTACAATCGAGAACCACGAATATATTATGTAATGTGAACTTGACAAAATATTTATTTTTTTTTTAATTCATATTACCTCAGGTGGAAAACATTCGCATAATTTGTCGCGTTACCCTGTATAATCACTCACTGGACGTTATCGTGAAAGCTGCTCACAAATAAATGAACGAATAAAATGTTACAAACACCGGTACACTTATACTTACCATTGATTTTAGAATATATATTATGGACAGTTTTCCTGTTAAAATTGGTAGCACATACGTAGACGTAACCACTAGACGTCACTGTAATCGTTTGCATTCAACTTGATAAAACACGTTTTCAACAGTAGAAAAGTGTTTATGGCTGTTGGTTATTTCTATTTTTTTTATAACATTGCCATAATATTATGCTAAAACTATAATTTAGTGGTACGCAAAAACAAAATAAATAAAGAAAATCAATTAGGTTTCTATTCACAGGAATATTAACTTTTATAATATTGTTTTAGTATTAAGTGTGGTATTCCGTGCACACGGCGTCGTGGCTATGTAATTTCACTACACGACTGTGTAGGTGGTCAAAACATTTTATATAATTTTTTTGTTTGGGAGATTTTGGCATCGTGGCCATTATATCTCAATGATTATTTTAAGAAGACTCAATTACGTGTTATAGTTTGGGAGGGGGTGGTAGCGGTATCTTATTACCAGACGGCTGTGCCGCCCGGATTCGAACCGGTGAGCGTACGATTACGCACAGCCGCCTTATGCCGCTAGGCTATGACAGTACTCCCATTTTATATAATATATATAATATATAATGTATATATGTATATATACATTTTTTTTTTTGCGAACTAGTTTGATCATTGTGTTAGAGGTATTTATTTGAGATTTGAGGTATGAACTAATTATACCGGAGTTCAGTATTGCAAAATAAACATAATTTTTTAAATACAGTTCGTTGAATATTATTATTATTATTATTAATTATAAATCAATAATCGATCCGAGGATTTGTTTGTTGGTAAATAAAAATAATATGTCAATTGTATTTCTTTCATTTACGTTTCAGAATGACGCATAGTCAAAAACAAACATTTCTTTTTGGCATTCTTATTTTTATGAAAATCGTATCCAGATGAAATTGAAATTCCCGACAAAATAAAAATAACGATGATTTAAATTGTTTTTTGTCTTGAAACAAACAGAATATTTTACGTTAGCACAAATTCACAACAATTATGAAAAGTATATCACTGCAAACAAATAAAAAATATCACAAAAATCTGCCTACTTATGATAAAATATACATTTAATATTGTTGTATTTGTCTTGTGTGCATAGAATATATTATATTATAAATAAAATAACGTTCTATATGTAATCGTGAAATGTTTTCTGTCTCACGTTGCACTTAGTCATAAACTGATTTATGTTCAATCGTGATTCAATAGTCAATTCACATATCCGATTATTGAGAAATAGAATTTTCTTCGTCTACATAGAATGCCGTCGTATTTATTACTTGTATACATGACGCGTTAGCCAAATAAGATTATATGACACTAACGCAATACCGATTCAAATCCTATTTCAAACCATTTCAGAACTTTGTAAAATCTATAAATATAAAGATACCTACATTTAAACTATAATATAGTTGAACAGGCTCTTTGTTATTCATAATTTACATATATAATACATTTAGAGACTAGAGCTTGATTTTATTTCAATACGTATTTCGTAAAAGTTACATTTCTATTAAAAAGGAAAGTTGATTTTAATTAAACTATATAAAGGCTTATTTCATTGTGTATAACAACTCGAAAGTTTTAACTTGAATACTAAGATTTCTTTTCGAATAATTCATTTTTTACTCGCATTCAGTTTTGTTTTTATCATAAGAAAATAATAATGCATATACCTATTGCTTATATTTTATATCTTATTAATATATTATATGTATACAGTATGTTAATTATTTGAAAATTTAGTAGTTATTACTCCTAATATAATGCAGATATTGAAGTTCCGTATTTTTAACATAATATGTGACTTACAGCCCATATTTTACCACGGTTAAAAAAATCCAAAACTCAAAATTGACAAAAATTTTTGAAAATAGCCACTTTGTAGAATTACTTATAAGTTACTCTGACAAAAAAAAAAAATTTGAAATCTGTCGATTTTTGAAAGAATGAGAGCATTTTATTTTTCAAAAAATACAACAAATTTTAAAATCATATGGTTTTTTGATTTTTTTAGTAATTGTATTAATTACTGTTAAATATCTTCAATTTTAGCAGCTATTTATGTTCATATTAATTTAAATTACATTTTAACATTTAACATTTTACTTTTGGATAATCCAGGTGTCTAGATTTTTTTTAACTTCTTTTAACATTAGTTTTAATTTAATTTTAATTTTTCCGTAAATAAGTATTAAAATTAAATTCACAATATCGAATAACGTAGAAATGGTATTTATTTATTTTGAAAATAATAAAAGCCAAAGAGTAAAATCTATGCATCTGCATTATCCATAAATTAAATTTTAAAATTATGATATCTAGGTAAATAGTAATGACACCGCAGTGACTTCAATAAAGTATAATAAATTAATATTGTTATAAGTATCATTATTTAGGTAGTTAATTTTAAATATTTTAATGCCAATTATAATTTAAATATCACACATTTTAACGTTTTCTCAGATAACTCAAGGTTTAATTTAAACTGAAATGAAATTAAAATGTAATTAAAATTAATATGAACATAAATAGCTGCTTAAATTAAAGATATTATAGATATATTAAGTTACAATAACCAATACGATTACGAAAAAATCAAAAAACCGTACAATTTTACAATTTGCTGTGTATTTTGGAAATATAAAATTTTCTCATTCATTCAAAATTCAACCGACTTTAAATTTTTTTTTTCTCTAAGTAACTTATAAGTAATTTTACAACGTGGTTATTTCGGAAATTTTTCAAATTTTTTTTATGAAAAATCAAAAAAAAATGTTTGTCAATTTTGATTTTTGGATTTTTTTAACCATGATAAAAGATGGTCTGTAATTCACATATTATGTTAAAAAAAACGGAATTTCAATATTAGCATTATATTAGGAGTAATAACTACTGACTTTCCAATTAATTAACATATTAGCTGTATATAAAATATTGCATAAACCCAAATTTTAAACATAAAAATATTTTTAACTTTATACCAAACAGGAGAAACTTTTTTTCTTTTAGTGTGCTACATTTGAAAATGTAAATTATTCTTAACTTTAAATTTGTTTTAACCTATTTAATAAATTTTTAATAATATGAACTGATTGAATTCAACAAATCGATAAAATACTGCAAGTCTTTGATTAATGGTGTATTATACCCCCTCGACATGATTTCAGTCATATTAGTTCTATATATTGTACTCTGTGACGGCAACGTCTCGGTTTGTTCGGATTTTCATAAATCTCGACTTGATGGTATTCTCGACGAATCTTTTCAATTCGAGCTGTACCAGAAAAAAAGTCCCCCGCGACTCAAGTGAACAAACCGATTTGTCAGTGAATTCCCCGCAGTCGATATCTCCGTCGTTTTTTCGCACACCATCCGGCCCTGATATTCCTAATAATAATGTATAATATAGGATGTATTAATATTATTTATTAGTCCATTATATTTATGAGATAATAATTAGACTTATATATATTTCATTTTAGAGTATACTATATTTGGAATAAATACATAATTAATTTTACAACTTTACAATTATGCACTCCACGTAATAATGATGAAGTTTGATTTAAGACGTAACATGAACAAATATAATAAATTATACGGTGTAAGAGGGTTTGCAATGAAGCTAACTCTATAAAGTATACCAATACAGCATGTTATTATTATATTGATTCAGAAACTATTAGCACTAAATTAAACTACCTAGTTGTTGACTCCGTCCATCGATGTTCTAGAACTGATTTGTTAAACTACAAAGATTTTACAGTGCATAATAATTAATAGTTAATTTTATTACCAGCATATTTTCGATTTAGTATATAATTAAGTAACGTCTGGTGTATTACTACAGATGAATGTGAAATCAATCGGCTTTCGTACGTTTATCGAAAGGTTAACAAAGCGAAAGTTTTCAGGGAATGTTCACTAATTCAAAGCGTACATAATTGAAATTTGACGTAAATTTCACAATACTAGAACTTGATTAATAAGTATCTTCTCACGAGTCATCCTGTTTATCATTACACGGGGATTTTTTTCCTCCCCGACCGCGCTCGAATCTATTCATCTCGACCTCGAAAATAATGGATATTGTATGCGGAAAGCTCTCGGCTCACGTCTGCCATGTGGATTGAAATCTCTCATACGGATGTTTACATACATGAGTGTGTGTGTATGTGTGTGTGTGTGTGTGTGTGTGTGTGTGTGTGTGTGTGTGTGTGTGTGTGTGCGCGTGTGTGTGTGTGTGTGTTTGTGTGTGCGCACGCACGCGTTAGTGGGGGTGTACGATCTAATGAAAGGAATGAGCGAATAAAACACACGGTCTGGGTACAGTGTAAAAAGCAGCGTGGGCTCCATGATTTTGCATAATACAGCGACCGGCGATGGCGTACGATAAACTACTGATGCAAACAATGGGACTAACAAGACGCATAATATAAACATCTCCCAGAACTGATCCGTTTGTCTTGCTGTACAGTACTGAAGCACATCACGTCGTATGATCATAATATCAGTGTCTTGCAGCATTTCATCATCTTTTCGGACAGTGCAAATGGAATTCGCAACACGACGCACGCGGTAAATCTTGGAGTGCTTGTGCGTTCCGTGAAAACGGGAATGAATATATTTTATGGAAATTCATCACATCAGTAATCTGGTGCACGTGTATGATTGTGCTTTGGGAGAGTGCATCAGATTTTCGACGTGGTGTGGTGATGAAAAACGATCGCATGACGACGTGAATATTGATCCGAACGTGTACCATAACACGTCATAACTGTATAATGAAAGCATTAGCATTTCTGTTGCAGAACACGTGAAAACCTTGATGAATGAAAGGGTAGGTCATTTGCTGATATCAAGGCACTATAATAATACATTTTTCTAAGCTTCACGTAAAGAACATATTTTTTAGAACTTTGGTTTTGTGGTTGACAGAAATACCTATACGATAAAACAACATTATGATTATAGTATACTTTATTCCACCAGACTTTAGAACGAGATATTATTCATGAATCTTAGATTTTTTTTTATAGACCACAAGAAACTGTGACCACTAAATTTAAATAATATTTAGCGTTATAAACAAGCTGGTTAGGTTCTATGTTTTAAATCCATTATTATCTTAATACATCTAACATAAATTATAAAAACAAAAATCAAATTTTTAAATTGAAATAATCTGCAAGAATTGCAGATTATTATAATTAATTATTATTTGTAATTATTATGAAATGCATCCTTATGATGTATGTAGCGATAAATAGAACGATCATAACAACAATAACATCTTCTAACCTTCACCTCTTTGTGCCCCAACATATATTCGTATTCAACTGATAATTATAACACTAACTATAATAGTGTGCGATGATAACACCTCTGATGTAATAATCAACCATCGTTATGCCATTATGATGTGCTAACACAACGATTTTTGGTTTTAGGTTTCCCGGCGTTCGTCTCGCAATACGTATATACATATATTCGTAAACGTTTATTTGATTTTCACTTAAGAGATCATTGGCCTACACTCCACCTCATCCGCTTTATCTTTGGTCTTTTAAGCACGATCTCGTATTCGAAAACTATATTGCGACATTATTATACTTCTACTTGCGTGCTAACAATAATTAAAACCCGGTAATTCAATTACAGTTGGTACAAACGGCTGACATGTTGTAAAGAGTCTGGAGGCATATTATATTATGAGACATATAAAACGATTTCTAATATTTTTGCTTTTATTCTATTACGAAGACACGAAAATCATTGGAGTACGTAAATTAAAGCGCGTTACACAAAATGGTTATATACACAGGGACCGACTTGAAAAGAAGCACTGATACCCAGGCACATTTTCATCGACGTGGGTTATGTCTGTTGACGTATTTTTTTTCCCGGGATCGTGTTCGATAAAATGTTTTCTCTGTAATATAGTTTTTTGCAAGACGAACGGCAAACGAATCGACACCATTTCTGTTGAAGCAGCAGCAGTTGATTGAAGTCGATTCAGCCTATTGAAGGAAAGGCTCGCATATTGTACACTTATATACGCTTTCGATAAAAATATACGAGAATTTACTCCGAGTGAATTATTACAATATAAAACCAACATAAGCAACTTGCTGTCGTGTCTGAAAAAATTTAAAACTTATATTATATGGCTTGAATCAATTAGTAAAACATTGTATTATCTAAAACCATTATGGTGTTATATGTTTTTCTAGACTGTATTTTTAATATTTTATACACTCCTCATCGTTAATAATTGTATTACACCGTTATAACACAATTGCATGTTATTATAATTAATTACAATGCGTTATAAATAATACTCGCAAATTCACATGTGTGAAAATTTAAAATGTTCGTCGGGCGTGTTGTCATGATTTCAAATATAATAATAATAATTATTATTACCGTTACCACGTAACGAAAATAGGGGCAGAGAAACGATATTTACTTCTGAACAGTATATTATACCTATCCCGTTGTTGAAAAATAATGATTATCATCATAATTTTTTTAAAATAATATAAAAAAATAATAATAATAGAAAGCAACTGTGACATCATCTGGAGTTATTCATTTTAAGTTTTCTCCCGGGCCCATGACATTCAAGTGTGTTATTATTACTATCAATTTATTTCCGTTCAAAGTGCAGAGCATAATGTTAAACGTTGTATGTCGTGCGTGCTAATGTGGGTAAAGCTCGTAATTTCATGAAAATAAAAATAAAATCTTATTATTATTATTATTATTATTATTATTATCATTATTGCTTCTCACGGCCATGGCTACCCGCGAAGACGACATATAGTAATATTTCGGTCGATCCGACGAATGTCAATCGTCGTCGTCATTTATGAGAAAAAAAAAGGGTAAGAAAAACCCAATTCCATTGATCGACAGCTAGTATTCTATCAAACGATATAGAAAATTGAAAAAAAAAGTGAACAAATCCCGCACCTGATAATTCGATTTTGGCAGAAAAATTGTGTTCGGTGGCCGTAGCGATGGTTGCAGAAGATCGATTTTTTGTGGGCATACCGTCGTTATTAAGTCCTATTGTCCTGTAGCCGACGCCTCCATCTCGGCTCGTCTGTATACACAGGAATACTGATCCTGTCACGTGGAATTCTTTAGAAGCCGAGTTTACATACCCGCCATCCATCGACCGCCGCTGCCGAATACACGAAAAATATCCAGAATTAATATATGGTGCGTCATGGCGGCGGAAGAAGATGGGCTTCGAGTTCAAGAAAAGCAATCTTCTCCGGCCTATATTATCACCTTTTGTCAAATCCCCTACCCCCATTCACCAGTCGCAGCTAGATGATTCCGATTAAAACCAAATTATTTCCGTCTCCAGCGCTCTGCTCTTACAGGGACCGTAGAACGGATTAAAACCATGCTGCACCCGTAATTCGGACGTGCATTCTGTATCATATATATATAGTTTCATATTTTTATATATGTGTATACATATAAGCAGAGAATATAATATACACATTATATCTACCAGTCGACAATACTGTTGCACTACACACACGCCTACACATACGTACATTCAAATAATTGTTTTGGGAGGTCAGGATCTCGTCAGGCACAATTTACTAATGAGAATCGGAAAAAATAAAAATAAAAGATCTGCTTTTGGATTACGCTTACACCGATGACGATTGTCGTACATAAAATTTGACTAATAAAAGGGACTAAGCGACAATTTTATTACTGTCATAGAGTGCAAAAATAAAAATTTCATATAATAATAATTTCGGCGTGGCACTTCGATTTAAAAAAAAAAAAAAAACGTTATAACATTATTATATATTTCCATTTCATTATATGTTACATTGATATGTTGTCAAAAATTACATTGGTATTTGGTATACTGAGTACATTTTTTATCATAACGAATTAAACTGAAACTTATCTCTTTTTGGCGCTTGGCCCTATTATTATTTTTTTTTCTTTATGATGGATGGCGCTTACAAGACCGTTCAGTATAGATTCGTCATCACTATAAAACGTCGATAGGCATAGTGCATAAAACACATTTTACTCGTGTTATCAATATCAATTAATAATGATTAGATACTTATAACTCATTAGTCATGAGTCGTATAATTATATTATTATTATTTTTATGAAAAGTTATAAGTGACAATAATATAGAGCCTAAGGGCTATAGATTTTCGCTGAACCCATATAATTTTTAATAGTGTGTCACTTATACCTTTAAAAAAGGCGCTTAACCCCTAATTTTATAACAGTTGTGTGTCGCTTGTTCCATTAAATCCATATTCTAACACATACTATATCTCATTACTATAAATGGCCAGAAGAACACTAGCGCTTGTGCGATAGAAAGATCTAACTGTTGGTTATCCCGTAGTATATGCCGTGTGGCTTAACCCCTTTTGTCTTTTACCAGTATATACTGCCATTGTACTCCGTATTGTGTTGTTTATTATTACGGAATACCAAAATAATTACAATGAGTCATTTCGGTTAAGCATACAGTATTCAAACAAAATCTAAACCAGCGTCATTTATTTCTGCACGAATTATTTGGAAAAAAAATACCTTTGAGGTTAGTAAAAAGATAAAATTTTATACCACGACGCTATGTAATCGTACTAAAATGTGCTCAAATTCGTACAAGAAAGTAATTTTTGAGTTATTTCTGTAATATACGCACGCAGAAGTGTTTCGGTATTCAAATTTTTTTAGAAAATTATTTTACAAGACTGCATTTGTGTACGTTACATATGCGCAATGTGTAAATTAAGCACTCGGAAGACACGCGCACACACCTTAATGCCACAAACTCATGTGAAGGTGTACGAAACATTAACCGCAAAATTGTCTGCCACACACGACGTGAATTAATTTCGGTCGTCGGCGCAAGTGACGAACACGCTGTACGGTTGGTTCTACACGCGGTGTGTTAAATTCAAAGTATTGGATTCAGGCTTTTCGGTGCATCTCACGGTCAAATAGTTCATTCAAGTCGGACGACCAAACTTTGTTATGGCAACATACAAATATGTGTTTTATTTTTTTTTACAACGAGAATAAGTGTGATTATATTTTTATTTTCTTTATCTCCAAATTAAATTGCAGAATACTATCACACTGAAAAATATTACAAATTACTCTTGAAGAACCAAAAAAAAAAACATTGATAATTATCGTATATTATCATAACAATAACTGGGACTTATGAATAGTTTCGCGATGACATATGGACCGTAAGCAACTTCCAACTTTTAAAATTAACATTATTTTAATTAGATATATATATGTGCTATAATATTAATTATACACGTTTTACCTCTACCTTCCATAACGAGAATGTTTCAGATATTAATTATAATAACTACACTTTTAGCTTTTCGTTATAACAGTTTTCAGTTAATTAAATGAACTTTACGTACTCGAATTTATTAGGGTTAGGGTTTTAGTACTACGTTTAACGTTTTAATGTAACTACATTTAAACATAATATAATAAAAAAATATTCACAAATGGTCGTAAAACAACGACTTAATGTGATATATGATATTTTTATGTAGGGTTTTAACGGTTTATTGATGAAGACTTTTCTCTCATGTTTCACTTTTTTTTTTTTAACAAATAAATGATCATTATATTTCTACAAATCATCGTTTTTTTTTTTTTTTTTATCAAAAATGCAATATGGTTTAAATAATAATAATCATTGTAACAACTCTAGCAACTATTTATTTCCAGTGTGCGCTACTATAAAAAAAAAAGTCGTGTTGTATAGTTGTTGGTTTTATAGATTGACTATAAGCTTAAATGGCAGTCAAATAGTAAAAACACGCAACGGCTTATATCAAAAAGAGTCCAATTATAAGACGGGTTTCTCGCTCAATTCCATATTTGTTTCATGGATATTAAGTTTTTTTTTTTCAAATCATAATTATAACTCACATTTGTTTTGATCTACTCGTAATCGTTTATAATATTTTGTACTTATTTTATAAACTAATCATAACAAAACACTTTAAAATAAAATATTAAAATAAATAAAACCTTTGTATTTAGGAAAATATTCGAAAAATGTTGTTTAAAAGGTTTTGGAAAGCAAAATCTCCGTTGATAATAAGACTGAAGATTCTTTTATTTTAAAATAAAGTCTTATAACAATCAACGTATAAATCATTCGACAATCCATTGAAATAGTAATAATATAAATTGAAAAAGGAAGAACAACTTTAATGTCGCTTGTAATACGTCATCCGCATCCGTTTCCGAAACAAATGATGCATAAATATATTATGTTTTTATACTGTTCAGGCTGTACGCCGATTTGAAATAAATGATTTGACTAACATAATACTAATGTATGATTTCAGGCGAAATGATCGTATGGTTTGCTGTGATCATCGCACTGATTGGATGGCACGTGGACTGCTACATCGAAGACCTGTGTCCGAATTGCAATCTCTATCAAGATTCAGCCGAGGTAAGTGCACATTGCATTCGCTGTACATAACGACTCACCGACACAAAGGGAGTGTGTATTTCTTCCCTCATGTGGTCAGAATAGAAGTGTCGTGGTTTTGGCCAAAATTCAACTACACAATATATGTAGTACGTATACATACGTGTCCCGGTGAAGAGAAGAAAAGGTATGTCGCGTACGAATATAATGTTCGGACACGACGGAGAGTAGAAATCAACAGCTGGGCTTGTTGGAAAGTGGTGGTGTGTTAAAACCGGCGTTTTTGGCCAATAAACCAAAAATGTTACAAGGGCTCGGAACACGGGTGAAGGCTAATCGTAGAGGGAAAAGGCCGGAAAGGGTTAGTGAAATATCTCGATTTACGAGAAAACGCAGAAACTTGAAAAAATCGTCAAACTTACTGACTCGTGCGAATTCCAGCTGATGCTGACGTTTTCCATGATGGATAGAACATCATATGATATAATAATTTACATCGAACCTTACAGGTCACGAGGATAGTGTTGTTCATTAAATCGTACAAACTTGTACACAATTTATATAAAAATTTTGTATGAACAAAAAATCACTAATGCCTAAGTAACATTTGGTAGTTATTCGTTTTTAATTAGAGATTCGTGTTTTAATTTCATTAAGTTCTGTGGATGATAGAATTATTATAGTTTTTTTTAAAGTAACGAAAATATCCAAAACGTGTACCATTAATATTGGCAAAAAGGTATAGTCTTAAATTTTATAAAATTTTAAACTCGTTTTTAAATTATTTGACATTATCTGGATCATTAAATATGTTTAATTTAAATATAAGTGTTCGGTAACTTTATGTTTTATCATTATTAAAGTAGAAAAAGTAGAATGTAATTTCTTGAAGATTGGTAGTTATCAGTAGGATAACTAACTAACCTAATCTAACCCATAGCTAAAATGCAAAATTGTTAACAATATATTATAATCTGAAGTTATTTATTGTTTAAAAGTATTAAAATTTAATTCATTTTGCTTACGTGTAACCGTCTAGAAGGAACGTACTGCCAATACTTTTTATCTGAGTAACATAATATTATTGTTGTTTTGTAAAATAATACACACTCTGCGCATTGTACATCCGACATCCATGACGTAATAATATTATAAACTATAGAGTTGCGTTATCTCGAACTTCGTTAACTTGAAAACTTCGACAACTCGAGATATTACCAAGTCCCACGGGGTTTCATGATAAACACAATGTTGTCTCAACCTCCTTTTCTTGAACGTAAGGTATATACTCGAATATAATTGTACAAACAACTTTAATAACTCGAATTTTTGTACAATGAAATCAAAACGAACAATATTACAGTATTAAAGAATATTATTATATTGTAAACCGATAATATCCTGCATCGGTTATAACTTCCTTGGATCGACATAATACTATATATTAGTGCAACCATTTTTCCTCGGTGAGCAATTTTATAAAACAATTATCTTTTAATTATCAAAATACGAAAATGCAAAATTTACATAGAACAGTTCATTATCAATCAGATTTACTATAGTGATTTTAAACATTTTAAATACTGTAAAAAAATTAAGAATCAAACTCAATTGTTGTGTTTAACAAATCGATTTATATAATGTTAGTTAAAATTGAAAAACGATTTTCGGATGTAAATCTACACACCTACTTGAACTTATTTCAAGATCGCATAGGAAAATGATGCAGATACTTCTCGTCAATTTGAACTAATAAGGTTGGAAACTAATTTGTTTTATTCTCATGAACATCAAAAACTAAAATTAAATCTTAATTTAAAATTGTGTTTATACTTTCACACAAAGAATTTCCTGCTTTAAATTTTTTTCAAAAAACATTATTATAAACATTTTATTTGTACTTTACTTAACATATACCTATGTGCAAACAAATATTTTCACGAGTCAAATGTACAATTTAGTTCATAGATCATGTCCGATGAGCGTCTCGCCAAGTCTAAAGAATGGGAATAATAATATAAAATGTCAACCAAATGTTTCATTAAAACAATTAATGTTAAATATCTATCTATATTATTTTAGTATTATTAATGAAGTATTCTTCTAAGAATCCAATAAAAAATAAAAATAAATTTAAATAATATTTTTAATTACTTAATTTGAGAAATTTTAAAGGGACCTAATGTCCACATTGAATATCATCACAGATTATGTGTCATCCAGATCCCGTGGGCATAACTGCTATATAGTATACAGATTACTTCACAGTTATGTACTTCAGTTTAAGCAATCCATTGTGAATTTCATTTTCATAGAGTATGAGGATTGAATATTATTATTCTACCAATATAATAATATGTCGATTGTTTTTGACTAGTATTTATTGTCATGTTATCTTTCGGTGGTTGTGCGCATACACATAAACTTTTGAGTTTTGTTCCTTTATGACCGATCAGTAAGATTAACACACTGTGATCAAACGGAACGCTTATAATGTATTATCCTATTAAATTCTACGTTTTACGTAGTCTTTATTTTTTTTCTGTACTTTGAAGTTTACGCTAAGTTTCTCTATCAAGACATTCGTAAGGGATATTGTTTGTAATGTTTCTTCAATAGATTTATTCCTTTTCGTTATTATATCGTATCATAGTCAATAGATACTTGTAAATTATTAATATAATTTTGATACCTACATCAACTTGTTACTATTTTTTGATTTAGAAGTATTCATTGACATCTTAAAATGAAACATTTTAGTCTTAAGAATATAAAAAGTGACATGATGCATAATAAAATGTTTTTTATAAACTCCTATTTTTATTCACCGAAGTCCTGATGACATGAAACTTTTTCTAGGTACTAAAATATTTTTAATATAAATATATATTGCCCATCAGATGTGAGACATTTAAGTTGGTGAATATATTATGAAAGAATATAGAATAAGTATTTACACACAGTATATAATACTACAGCTGCAGATATTGAAATAATCCCAACTGAGCCTTAACTATGCCCTACATATTTACCAAAAAGGATTTGAAGAAAAACCAATACCAATCATTATAATATACGACCATACTAATATTATTTTATAATACTATAATTTATAATTTATATTTGCTCTATAATTTTAATTTCGAATTCGATCAACACACAGCGTTTTGAAATATTCAATTTTCTAAAGTAAAAACATAGGTAATAATGCAAGAACTGTATTAAAACACAAGACGGTGGAAAAGCAATAAATAAAATGAATTTTAAATAAAAAAAAGCCATTTAATAATTCCGATTGGATTAAAATGAAATGGATTTTTTAGAAAGAGAATAACTTTATAATATGATCATCTTATTGTCACGCTAAACAGATAAACTATTTTTTTAAAGACGGTAGACTTTTATTGTTTTTTCATTGTAATTAGGTATTCCCTTCTTTTTTTTTATTTTTTTTTTGACAAATTAACCGTCTGTTAGATATAGTTTTAATAAGAAGATGGGTGAGATAAACATAATAGTATGTAATGATTGATCTGTGTTGGTGATATTATTAATTAATAGTTTTTCGACATATTTAATATGTTATATTAAGTAATAATTATAGTTACAGTTGGAAAAGTCTCAAGGTCCATGGTTAAAATAACCTTCCAGAAGTATTTTTGATGAGTGGATGGAAGTAGAGGCTTTATTAATATAATCAATAATTATACAGTAGCACATGTTGCGATTTTAATATTCTATACAATATACATCATAGTTTGTTTATTGAAACAATTGACAAAAATGAAAAATTAAAGTCTAATAAAAAACATAAAAATATATAACGTTTTAGATCTTATCAATGAAAATGTTTAAAACTTCAACGTGTTCAAATTCCTAATAATGACAATTGAAAAACAAAATCAATTATGAATCAATTTATGATAAAATGTTCAATAATGTTATCGAATTTTTTTTTAAAATCTTTTCATTTTCTAAGAAACGGTATAACTTAACCTTTGAAATTATTTGATTTTAAATTTACTGGTTGTCGCAGTACCTTCGCTGGGAGGCTGTTAAATCTGCTTTTTATTTTAATTTTTATTTTTTACTTATTTTAATACTAGATTAACATAAATTCTTCTTCTTGTTATTTTTTTTTGTAACAGATTGAATAAAAAAAAAAAACTTATTAACCTGAAAAAAAAATTCACTGGTGTTTTATCGAGAATATTTACCGAGGGATACATTTTCATCGGTGAATATTTACTAGTAGAGTGGTTGGAGTAAAATTTTACCAAGGTAAATCATTCTGGATACACCAGCAGGAACATGCTAATTATAATTACAATGTTATGGTTCTTAGCTTAGATGTACTTAACCTTACTCAAACGCTAAATTGTACGTATATACCTATATACTGCTATAAAATTATTTCTTTTGTACAAAGCACTTCCGTAGAATTTTATCAACGCTATAAATTCCATAGCATTATTTTCTTTATGATTATTCCAGATGAGGTCGCTTATTGACAAAATAAGGAGCTTCTTTGTGAGAGTATGTTCATAGCATATAATATCTATTTTTGTAATTATTTTAATTTTTTTTTTCGAATCAATTAATATGAATACATATCAATGAATTTAACAGATTCAATAAATTGAGAACAATTTAACTAGTAAATATCTACAAAACCTAAGTATGTTAGGTATTCGTATTTAATGACAAAACTATAAATAATTTTAAGGTTTTTCCTAAATTATTTCACGTATTTTATAAACAAACAAATTCAAGCCATTGTGTTGAAAATGCAATAAAACTCAAACTGAAATAATATAATAACGCCAAACAGTTAAATTTGATTATTTACTCAATTTTAAATTGTAAAATCGTCGTTTTTTCTACTTATTTTAATCGATTTGAAATTTTACTACTGTTGTATAAACATTACTGCTTGTAATTATTTTTTCACTGACCTATAAACTAATCTTTATCGATAACTTGATGAAACATTCATCTGAAATTGAAAATATAAATCGTTTGAGTCCAAACGACTAAGCCTTTAATAGATATGGATGCAATTAATTAATTAAATTTAATCGAAAAATTAATATTTCGCGTTTATCTATTTAAATTGTATTATCACCGGGTTAGTTTCAAACAAGCGTAGACATGGTGGATAAAACGGTTCAATTGTATTCGATTTGCTTACCTCAGGGACCCCACACGCCAAAAAAGTTAAATAAAACGTCTTTCAGAGAAGCGAATCCGTAATCTTTTGGGTATAGCGTATATTTTGTTTTGTATACCTTTGGAGTAACATGAAATCTAGGACGGTTTGTTTGGTAGCTGATCTTCACCATAGTTTTTGCACTTCTTGATTACAGACAAGTGATTTTCCAAAAAGTATTATTTGAACATACCATTACCCATGCATGATTTGTGCAATACTTGTCAGCCATCTTGGGATCAAAATTAGGGCTTATGCTCTTGTTGAAAATAAGAAGGACGTTGTCGCTCTATATCCACTTCGAGATTGAATCCAGGGCGTGGTTCATTCAACACCGTTCCGTATAACATAAATTTCTCTCATTTTCCGAACCATATGGTTACATTTAGATAAACTATGATATTGTAATATTTATCATTCGTTAACACATAACTGGACGTCACAGCAAAAATGATTCCATCTAAATATTAAACGTGTTCGGTTACTAACTCTATTATATTATATTATATAATCTATTGTATTGTATTTCAGATTATTATGTTACCATGATTTTTATGTAATCAATATTATTTAGTTGTTGAACAATGAGAACATTCGTATGATATGTGTTGGTTATAGGTAGTTGGTATCGCATACATTTTAAAAATTTTGTGGTAAGGTAAAATACCCAGATCAGTAAAGTACTAAAAGCATAATCTTAGGTATACCATTGCAAACAAGCCACGAGAGAACATTGCAATTATTTACGTTTCCTCACGGGCAACGAAGTACGCAATTTCGGTCGCAATTATTAGGAAGTACGATGGAAGATAATAATAATAATAATGATGAGAAGGAGAAATAGAAAGCATAAATATATATAATCCTATAAGGGTGCTGTCAACATCAATGCGTTTTACTCGCAAATTGTTTACCTTGTTGAAAATGGTACCAGTCATCGTTCTCCTCACTCTTTGGCTATAACTACTAAGATATTTTCTTAATACCGAAAAGAAACTCTCTCGTTGGAAATAGCGTCTATATAAAAGGTCAGTAAAATATAGAAGACCCAAAATATTGAATTCTAAATGGCATGTAATATTTCCTAGAAAACCATTTCGCTGCGTGTCAGTAAGTATATATTTTGAAATACATGGTTACACCGTAAATAATTGTTTTCCTATTAAAAGGTGTACACAATTATAAATGAATGGAAACCCATAAATACTGTTTTTATAATCATCATGATAGACCATTTTCGTATTAAATACCTCATAATATTGTTTGAAATAAAATTGAAAACTGTTTTTCTCAAACTATATAGGTACCCAGTAATAATTATTGCGTTTACACATCGAATACGAAAACGTTAAAAGGTAATAATTGATTTTGGAAACATGTTTTAATATTTTTTATCAACTTTTAACTCTTATAATATACGGTTACGAGATAATACTGTTTACGCCGTATCCGTAGTTTAATTAAAAACATTTAAACATTGACGGCATGTTTAAAATAACTCTCATGTTTTTAAGTTTGTTTCGTTTACCACGCTCGCATTTACCGACAGAATATCCTAGAATATGACATTATTTTAAATGCAACCACATTTTGACGGGACAAATTCATAAAAAAAATCATGTTATACTGTTTAGGTTTTTTGTAAAAAAATTGGATATATATATATATCACCTGATGAACCATAAAACGACCGGACCTATACCAGTATTGCGATATTGTAGAGTGATAAATTCGCATTAAAGTTCAAAACAGACCAAGGCAAATTTTAGGACTGTTAGAAGTAGTTTTCATTCCCAAAATATAAATTATAACGGCATAATGCATATCGACTAATTCTTTAGAGTTACTTTTTAAAACTTAAAACTTTTTCCATAAACATTAATTCAATATAGTCATAAATAACAGAATTTTTTAGTCCTGCGTTATAGCATTCATGTGTTGGGGTATTATTAAAGTCATAACAGGTGGTTTAGCGACTCGCTATAGATTCTGAAATAGATATGTTAAGTGTCAGTATAACGGAATAAGAATCCGTAAGTATTAAACAAAATATTTTAATTTGTTCGTTATTTTAAAATATTGTTTTTATATTTAAAAAATAACTCAAACGATTTTTTTTTTTTTGTGGTTCAAATTTCTTCACTCTTGGTTGTGCGGTACGGTTTATAATTTATGGTGTACTCTAAAAGAATTTAATTAATAATAGGTTTTAAAGTGTATTTTTCGGTCGTTGTTTCAAACGGTATGTGGTATTTTCAAATTACTGTACTATACGTAAACAAATGTCATTCAAATTTAAGTGCATGATGAAGTACTGGATTTCAGTTAGACCACAAATATTGAACCTACGAGATAATCACCCATCACGTTTCTTAGCTGAGTGTATCTGTGGTCTGGGGTGGAAACCCGCAAGGGAAAATATATTAAAAAACCACGTGCTTCTCCGAAATTGACTATAATCGAGTTTGGGATGCGCAAATGATGGTAAACATTTCTACCATTAAATGGTATTCTTTCTCCGCAGCGGTGGTGATGCTGAAGTTTATCGGCCCTGGTTCCTATATGCATTGTTGTCGTTGCTTAAACCTATCACAATTCGCATTAAAATAATTTCAATAAAAAAAATGTTGATTACAGACGTCGCGGTGATAGTGTGCCGTGATAACAGACGTGAAAATGATTTAATACAATTGAGAAAATATTATTTCCTAGTTTTAGTGTTACACGTAAAATAAACTGCTAGACTACGAGACAAGTAATCCGTAAGTTATTTCTTATAATAATTGTAATACGTATACAATTGTTATTGTTAATTTCGTAGTGCCGTTTTTTCGTGATTCATTTTTTGTAATATTTTATCGTGAAACATTTCAGCTTCTGCTAAAGTTCCTCATCACACCGACAAAATCAAATTGATTCCTTTTTCGGGAACCTATGTCTTCTAATTTAACTACCAAAAAAGAGATGAACCTTTTTTATGTGATTTCGCTTATTTATTTTTGACCTTTTCTTTAGAGGGTTAGGATGATAAGAAAAAAACTGTACTCTAGGGCCTATTATTTGTTCATGTTTAAATCGTATTAATTCTAAAAATTAAATGACAATAAAAAACAATCGAACTAAAACATGATTCCAAACAAATATGATAATATTAAATAACTATAATTATTTTTGAGTATCATATTATAATTTGGTGAACGATTCCAGATGATACAATACAATAATTATTAGTTTACTATGTATCTACTATTTTATTAATTTATATACTTTTATCTATATAGCAAGGTTTATAATTATATTAGATCAAAAATAAATCTAAAAGTCAGTGACAACTGTGGTTGTGCATAAATGTAATAATAATAATTATCTGATAATATAATCATGAAGTTTTTTTGAGCATATTTAGAGTATACAGTTAAAATGGAAATCAAAATCCAACATTTTCATTTACGTCACCATTGGTGTTTAGTTTAGCAGAAAAGCATTTATTATAAACAGTAACCAATTAAAATGGAGCCCAAACCAAATTAAAAATGAAAATATGAAAATATTGCGTACTAAGATTACCCGATTTGTTGAAAGCGACTCGATTCACAACATAGAAATCAAACGTCACAAATATAATTAATAATATATGGATTAATTTGAATTATTTTTGAATCATATTCCGATTCTCAAGATTTTAGAGCTTCAACCATTAAATATAATGTTTTCTAAACTTTTTCTGGTGGCATCATGAGTCATCGTTTCTTGTATGCTCTACAAAATATATACCATTTATATTGATTCTCTATGATTATCTATCAATAATATGCGTATTAAATTATTAAATTAACAAAAAATTAATTATTATCATCAATATTTTGATAAAATAGATAATAATATTTAGTAATAGATATCATACCAACAGTTTATGTGACCATACGACAATTTAAAGTATTTGTCGTCTACGTATATAGATGGATTTAGGGGTTCAGCATTCCAGCGGTAAACGACCAATAGTACTGATAATAAAATTGACATTATTAGCATAACAGTCGTCTTCGTCGATCATTAAGTGAGTTGAATTTTTAATTAGATCGTTATTATATTTTACGTTTCGATTACGTTTATACATTTATTTAAAACCGAATATTTTATGAACTTATTAAATGTTTCTCATCAATTAGACTTTAAAGAGAAAAAACGAAAATGCGTATTATACAACTCCTCGATATTTCCAGTAGATTTGAAAACGGTATTTGTTTTATTAAAAACAACATCCGAAATGCTGTCTGTTAATTTTAATTAAATAAAAAGGCCAATGGTATAAATTGTATTTTCACACTTCATACAAAAAAAAAAAAAAGGAAAATATTCAATAATCGAAAAAATAAGAATATTCAGTGAATTTGTATTTACTTCAGTTAAACGGTCTGTAAAAAGAAAGACATCATAAACGAGTTTTATGAAATTATTTTCAGCAAAAAAAAAAAGAAAAAAAACTTTTGCTCAAGCGAATTGTAAGGTTTGTTCTGAATCCTTAAGTGAAGGATTTGTCACGGCGAGTGTTTATAATACACTCTATGCGTTTGTGTGTTCTGAAATTCTATTTACCTTCCCAAGGAAAATATACGCACGCCGGATGTACGGAAAATATAATCAACTATAAATATATGTAAATAGCCTTTCGGTGGGTGTAAATCAATTCGCTTCCATAAAATACCGACTGAACTATTGTAATAAAAACGGTACCAATTTATTTCGTTTCTCAGTATTCTTAACCAAAGACAGGTATAATAGATACCTACAGTGCGACCATTTATTTTTCCACGAGCCGTTGTTTTATGCGCATGTACGGTTAAACTACTGCACGGACCGTATGCAATCCGTAATCGGACGGTAATGAAAATATTTCACTGAACTTTCCTAAAAAGCGTCTGAATTTCCACCATAACCACATTGTTCCTTTGGGATATTTATAATCGTCTAGGGACACAAAAGGTCATAGAGTTAATGCTTTACTCGAGTTTAATTGTTTTTGAAAGAGCTCTATATTTTCCGTCTCATTCCATCCTTATTTTGTTGTCTCTTTCTCTCTCTCTCTCTCTCTCTCTCTCTCTCTCTCTTTCTCTCTCTCTCTCTCTCTCTCTCTCTCTTTCTCTCTCTCTCTCTCACTCTCACTCTCTCTATATAGCTATCTGTATTTTCATTTTACCACGATCACTGCAGGGTAACGCAAGTGGTAAAAAAAATAATAATAATAAGTATAATAATAATTAATTAAAGAGTACGTTTTTTGAAGTTTTGAAGAAATGCACAAAAAATAAATTATAAGAGCTTGTTGAAAAATTATATTTTGTTCAACCGACACGTTCGCATCAAATTCTTACAAATCAAAATTCAGTCATAAAGATTTTTTACTGTTATTATAATAGGTTTCCATAGTATTCGTTATTATTCTTTTATAACCATTATTTTTAACGGACCAAGACCATTTAAAATAACAGAAATAATGTTTAACAAATAACACAAACTAACTTTGAAATATAACATAAAAAAAAAAAAATCACAACAAAATGAGAGAGTTGGGATAAATTATGAAAAAATATTTCTTTAGAAAAGATTGACATTACCATTAAAACTATCGTCATTTGAGGCATTTACGTTCAATTATATATCATGTGATCGATATATTTATTTCGTTGAAATTAAGCATGCATAAAAAAGAATAGTAAAATATTATATGATTATTTATTAATTTCACTAGCTCTATATCAAATATATTTAAGGTATAAGTGCATATTATAATCTTGTGTAAATATAACAGAAGTTCTGACTGACAACCTGATTCATTATGAACTGTGCGTTCTGAACTATGATATATAGAAATCTGAAATGCTCAGATTGTGTCTGTATCACAGTTCAGGCGTGAACTAAGAAAGAAAAAGATTTTCTGATTATTGTATTTTAATAGTTAATGACGGTCTGTGTTCTGGAATGAATCACTTACTGGATTAACAATATAATATTTTATGCTCATTATTGTTTATTTTATGATAATAGATATAAAGAACCCAGTAAATGTTCCGATTTGGTATGACAACCAATACACATTCAAATAACTATTATCGTAGACTAATTTTTGCAATTTTCCCATTGTTATTCTCAATAATTTAAAAACTTATTAAAAAATTTAAAAAAAAATTCTCCTCAATCCTCATTCAACCACCTGGATGAAACTTTCGATCAGAAAAGTTATACTTTGTATATATCGGAGCAATCCTTGTGATCAAAATTGTGTAAAATAAAACAAAAAAACCAAAAAGAAAACCTATAGTTGATCAAGAATGTATTTTATAAAATTCAACCATTAAGGAGGTCAAGAAGAGTAAAATGGGTAAAAATGAATAAAACCCCTAGCAAGATTCCCTGAACATAAGGGTATATTATATTGGTTAGTATAGCTTGGTTTTATGATGTAGAGACTCACTAAAAAAAGGATTATTCCAAATTTCAAGTCCCGAGAGTAACTTAGAAATAAACGAGATAAAAATAAAAAAAATTCGCTTGGCCGAAACTAGTAGATTTTATTTAGAATGTAGAGAACCACTACCACATATTATATTGATTAATTACAACTATCGACCCAGTTTTATTTGCATTCATACAATCAAAATACTAACAAACTAAACCGCAGGCAATACCGAATTATGAAAACTTGTTTATTATGTTATGTAATATTATTTATTTTATTCGTAGTCAAATATGGTATCTGTCAACTTGTACATTAATATCAACTGTGACCGGCTAAAATTCAACTACAATTCAAAATTGACGGGGGTTCTCTCATCCTGTTTTCTCAAAATTAGAATTTCAACCCTTTGTGTTCATTTTACTACGGCCGTCTGGAATTAAAATTTTCTTGCTTATATGGTATGTGATCATGGCAAATGAAATACTCACCGTATTCTCATTATAACGATCACGTACGTGATGGCGAGACTGATCTAAGTGATTTCATGAATTTACATTTTTTTAGATAAATATTTACTAACGAAAACACTACTAATATTAACAATAAGAATTACAGTGACAAAATTATTTTTGAACGGTTAAATTTGAATAATGAAAACAGCACCGCCATATAACGTCAAATATTGTTTTACACGTTCTCAAACAACTTGCATATGCTCGTTCTTAAGAATTGAAATCAAATCTGTGTAACTCGATTACGCATGCGTGCGCATTCCGTTAAAATTCGTTCTTATACAGCTTTGAATTTTATCGTATTATATAATTCGTTTAAAACAGAACATTAAGTAAATACGTGTACAATAATCGTAAATAATTGCAGATCTGCCATTTTCAATTAACATTTAATCAATATTCACCACCACCCATTCCCCAGAAACACGAGTAACTATAATATAATGCTGTCTATTGTTTTACATAATGCCGTGTACAGAGATTTGTCGATATAACAAACTTCGTTTGTGTAATATGTAAATCACATTGCATTTTACAATATCGTGGATAATATTATTATTAAACCAGGTGCATTCGAAATCATTGGGACGCGATTATTTATTACAATATTATTTATATTGAAGTGGAACAATATTTTGTAGGTAATCATAATTTTTGTTTCGTGAAAGTAATAATGTCTCTCGTACGGTTTCGCGTTTTGGTCGATGATTAATTACAAAATAAAAATTCTGAAAACTTCACGCGATTTTAATTTTAAAATTGTTTTTAATTTATTCTACGCTTGGACCGTTAGTTTAAAAATGGCAGCCTTTGTAGATTCATTTTCAATACTGAAAACAATACTGTTTTACTATTATATTTCGTTTAAAAAAGATCAATTTTTATGGTTTTTATAATATTCCGATTCAAGTTTTACAACTGCTTACCAACAGTCGTTACAATGTTATTAACAGTCAATATAAAAATAAATTGTATTAAAAAAATGCAGATCTTTAACAGACGTTTGTCAATAATATAATATTATATAATATGCAAGTAAACGAGTAAAAAATAAACGGGTCAGCTGCAAGTAGTCTAAACAAAAGCGTATTGGATTTATAGGCGTAAGTCGCCTATTGAATTGATGATCTCCTTTGTGGAATTATGCCGAACACTTAATCTCAATAAGATTTCAAACGCTCCTTTGGTATACTTGTGGTACACAAAACTTTGACGGCGACCATTATATTGCAGAGAGACTATCTTATGTTTATAGTTCTTCCCCGGCGGTTACTGGTTTTTGATGTGTGTGCTCGTTTGCCGTACGTTAATTCGAGACGCAATTACTTAAGTCGATCGAGGCACCGCTATGTAAAGTTTCTTAAGCAAATAATACGCCAAAAGAGGTTGAAAATGTCTAATATTAACCTTTTCCAGCCCCTCGCCCCCAACGTCTTTTATCTCGTCAATATATAATTCGATTCGTCATCATACTGTTCCGGGTTATAAGTTAAATAATTATTCATCTGAGAAAAACGTTAAAGCGAACTCGTTATGGAATTTAATAACGTTATAACACCGATGTATACTATACTTTAATTATGTATTTTGACAAAATGTATCACGTTCCGAGAAAATGTTCAATAGGTAGTTGTTTTCGACATTTACGTAATTCTTATCTTCATACGTTTTCTCGACAATACCAGAGGTATTAGAATTTTGTTATTATTACAATCATTCAATACAGTGCGTGTACCACGAAGATATACTATTCATGGAAATATATCCTGAAAAACAGTGTATAATATTAATTAGGAACATACAACAAAAGGATTTTAATACCATCGGGAAACGATGTAAGATCATAACAAAACACTATATAATTATGTTAAATACACAACTTTTTTGTAAACTAAAAATAATTTCAATATTCTCATAATAATAAACTGTATCTAAAATGGTTCTCTACTTTTTTTTCGAAAGTAGTAAAGAGTAAAGTTCCCTTTTTAAAATGTTTACCAAAACGTAGGTTTTAATATAAACATGAATATATCATGTAGTACCAAGGGGTGTCTACATGATAAATTAACTGCCTCCCAAGTGGATACACTGCAGTGGTACCACTTTAATTATTGTAAAATTTCTATTGTAGCATCAAAAATTTAGTTCATGATTGGATATTCATTGTCACATCATTTTTTGATTCAATATTGGACAAGAAAATTAAACCAAAAATTCTACAAAATGTTGATATAAATTAAATTTACTTTATCCCATATTGTTTCTTACATTCTTTCGAGTTAATAATTTATATCTAATTAACTAGTTGATAGAGTTTATCAGGTAGACGATTATTTTCAATATATCATTTCCTGAAATATACATTCTATAAAAAACTAAAATATTTTAATTACAAAATTTAAAAATATCCAAAATAAATCGCCCCATACAAGGCAGTAGCTGAAAAGTAATGCCATCAGATATTTGCTTTTAGAATCACGCGATCTGCCACATACAATACAACTCGGCATTTTAAGTTGAATTAAACAGATATTTTAAACCCTAAAGTAATAATTGATAATGTAACAACATTGATAATGTTATCATATGTTAGTCAACAGTACTGGCCATAAAATAAATATAAAATAGTCAATATAATTAATGCATACATTAATAAATATTAATTACATTCATTATTGCTGAATAATTGACGACAAAATATTTCTTTCATGTGAATATAATATAATTATTTATAAAAAATTGTTTATACTTACTAGCATCTTCTAATTAAATAATTTTAATCTGGATTCATTTAGTGAACATTTTTTTTAATTGTGAAAATGGCACCACTTCAGCGTGTCTATATGAGCTGCAAACGCCGATATACAGAAAAATAGGTAATGCCTCCTCTATAGTATAATTACTCTATGTGTAGTCCTAGTTAGTTATCCTTATCAGCTAGATAATAAAAGAGAATTCGATTATCTTTATTATCTCAAGGTATATAGTTATGGGATAGCTTCATGGTACCTTCTTGTATATAGCTACGATAATAATAATATACTTTCTGCACGCTACGTCAAAGGGTATTATTGTTAATACTCCTACCACACGCTACTCGACAAAGGGTATTAATGTATTATTATAATATTACTGAAATAATTATTATTCGATATAATTTATATATTAAAAATAAAATATAACTAATAGGTACATATTATGTGGTATATATTCAGTACTTATAATAATTACCGAAATTACAGATGGATAAGCACCCGGTAATGTAACCCAGCCAGTAAACGTGGTGTACAATCGTTGGTACTTAGGGCAGGGTCTTTTTGCCCACCTCTTAGGATTTTAGGGAATTATATTAATTATATTAATAGAAATTATATTAATTATTTCGTCTTAGTATCGAATAAATTATATCAATTATATCAGTAAGTCCATGGTATTTCAAACGAAGATAGAACTAATCTATCTGGCAGCTGATATTAGTATGAAAAATAATACTTGTTAATTAGCATATACGATTTGTACAAATCACACGATTATTAAAAATTGTCGATATAAATGAGAGTGAACTTTCTAGCGTGTATTTACATTTCAGTAAGGATAAATTTTTTAAATTAAACTAAAAAGTAAATGATACCAAAAATGCATAATTTGTCAATTAACGTTTATTAAAATACAAAACTTAACTTTGGCGAAATATACGATTTATTGCAATAACATATGGAAACAATCTTGATTATGAACTATTATATGGTACAACATAGAATAACTTATAGTAATTTATAATTTATAATACTTATTGTAAAGAAATAATACATTTGATGTACATTTCCATATAAATTAGAATATTATTTCAATAATAATAATGTGTGGAACTACCATTTCTTATTTATGTATATTTTTCATTTTTTTTTTTTTTTTACTTTATTTTTAAGTTAGGATATGATTAAGTTTAATAGTTTAACCGTTGTATTGAACATTACACTATCATTCGTACACTCGTATTTTCTGTTTGATAGACTATTTCTAAAATAGCAAGAGAGAGAAAGTGTGAGAGTGAGTGTGTGTGTGTTTTCGTACCAATACAAACAAGTCTATTTGATGAAATTTCAGTTAATTGTTTGCCTATTCCATTAGATTTCTCAAACATATCAAGACAAAGAACATTCCGAATATTCTACTTTGAGCACATCGAATGGTTAGAAGTAAAATAACTAAGTATGAACCGGTTTGTTAAAATTTACTTCATTTTATCCGTTAGATTTATTTAAGAATTTATAAATTTTAAATATTCCTCTTGGACGTACAACTTATCATAAACCCATAGAATTCTCAGTATTCGGGTTATATTCCTTAATCAAGCAAAGCCTAATCATTTACCCATCGCCATCGGCATCTAATGATTTTCCCGTTCAGAAGATTCATAAGTCCGTTGATCATGATCGTGAATTAATTATACTCGTTGCATTATTTCACTGCTAGCTGAAGATATTTACTACATAATGTAACATAATGTATCACACTGTGAGTATATTTTAAGTACATTAATTGTAGTCATTATTGTGGAATAAATATAGGAACGATAACAAATATAAAAGATCACCTTAATGACTTTTATTCTACAGACTCACTTGAATCAGTATAGTATACAACTTGATTCACATAGTTATAGAATAAAACTTAGACACAATATAATGCTATTTTTATTATCATGTGATCGAAAAAGTTTGATATAGATAGGGTTTTTTTTTTTAGACCGATATTTTATGTCCTCTGCTCTCAAATAATCGAATAATCTCAAAACGATATGTTTTATTCTCTAAAATACAGGAAGTATATCTCAAATCACCAAATACTTGGCCAATTAATGATTTATTCAATGTTTCACCTAGTTATATACTTATAGACCTTCTTCGAAAATTTAAATTTTTCTTGATATTTCAAGATTTTGTCTAATTATTTTTCAAGATATATATAAAATTCAAACAGTTTATGTTTGTATTTTTTTATTTCGTGTTTTTAAATTATTCCGTTTTTGTATGATAATTGAAAATTTTAACTTTCTGCGTAGGGTAGCGCTAAAAAGAACCGTTTTCGACGATAAGGTTAAAAAAAAACCTGATGCCATTTAGACACTAATTTGATTGTTTAGTTTCGTTTTGTTATCATTTTAAAATAACACTGGCTAAAATTCTTTACGTGAAACAATATTATTCACAGCGGAAAATTCGTGAAGAAACACACAACCACTGCATATCTAACCATCACGTATAATTGCAAATGTAAGTACTTCTTTATGGCATTTTTCCACTATATCTGTTCGCATTAATTGTACGATAAAATTGTTTTATTTTATTCATTTTTTAATCTGACGAAACAACAATATTCAACAATTTGTTCTATCTGTCTAACGATAAATATTTTAGTATCAATAGCGATTTGTGTATCGTTTCCACCAAAGCTTAGGATATAATAATAGAATAAGATCATAGATTATTCGTTGAGCATTGACGAGCAGGAGAAAAATAGAACAGTTATACATTACGCACCTTTTGAACACTTATCTGGGTTCAGCCAAAGATAGTTTCGACGGAATAATTGTGTTTTGACTGTTTTGAATAGTTAACCTTCTAATGGTCGATTCGGTATAAATGCTAGAAATTAACTACCATCAAGTAGTCTAAATAATAGTCCGAGTAGATCTTGGAAACATAAGGGTTTTAAATCGAACACCAAAGAGTGATCAATTTGCCCATCTTAAGTGATGTTAATTCAATGGTTACATAAAGAAACACATATTATTCTATAAACTAAGTGATGAAAAATTTAAAAACGAATACGCATCATTTAAAACTCATTAAATGATTCACTTAATTTTGTAAATTTTCAAATCATACACTCATGAGTGAAATATCTATAAATCTATTTAAATAACGTTAAATATTAAATGTATGTACTTCAGAGTTTAGATAGAATTATATAAAATTAACCCAACCTATTGTTCGACTCAAATATTTTCATAAGTCATCTTCGATGAAAGAAAGAAACTTAATACAAAATTTAATATTATTCCCACGTATTTATTCAACAATATTCTGATACAAAAGCATTAAAATAATGCAAAAAAAGATTTGTATCGTTTTTTTTTTCTTTCTTTCTTTTTATATTTTAAAATCTATTGTTTTTTCTTTTCCACCTTATTTCTTTCAACGTGATACTTCCCAAACTCAACTCATTCGTTTTTACGTGTGCGTGCATTCAATTGTTTCTCGTCGCTAGAGAGAAGTTACTCGCCGTGCGTACGGCAACAACGCAGCCACTGCCGTGCAAAATGCCAATGACGAAGGTTCTTTTTATTTTACTTGTCCGATTCTCAAGACCTTGCAGTGATTGCCACCATTAATTACAGACGTCGGACGTGGACGTGGTGTTTTCAAAAAAATGAACAGAAATTAATTTCCCCTCGCCCCCGAAACACTCGAAGTGAAAAACCGAGTCCTGTTCACTTTGCTGCTCACTTCCACCCGACCAATTTTCCGGTTTCGATCCGAATCAAAATGTTTTGCACCGAGTTTTATAACGATCCAGGCCCGTTGTGTCTTGGTGTTGTCACGCACAGTATAATATAGGTACCTAATATAAGGAAGATATTGTCGCAGCGATTAGAAACGGCTGCAAGCAGTGTAAAAAGTGAAAGACGAAAAAAAAACCTTCTTTAAGACCGCTTTGGTATTTTTCGAAGAATGTGACTTACAATATCACTTTAACGCCTTAGTATTTTGGCTCCCTTTTCGAGCAATTTATGGTAGGCAACGAATCGGAAACTTTTTTTTTATATTAAATACCACCACGTCTCTAAATCAACCTTCATGAATATTCTCTCTCCGTATACGAAAAAGTGATTATATAAATTAAAAAAATACATTTAGTTCGAATCAAATAACCCTTCACCCGTGTTCCTATAGCTCATTTATTTTTATTTTCTGGTGAATATTTAACAAATCAGTGCGACAGCCTACGTTCCTCCTGCTACTGCTCGCTTTCCGTTTCGATTGCCGTTAACTTACGGTTTCGAGTTTCGATATACTCGATTCTTGTCAACGTGTCCCATTTAATTTTTGTTATTTTTATAGATCAATATTTTTGTATTAACTTATTTTTCAAAGGGACACTCATCGAAATAATAACGTTAATGGTTAGTTTTGTGCCGAATATAAATTAATAAAGAAATATTATAATGATGTTAATCAAATTGTCCACCAACAGAACAAACAAAATATATTATTTTTTTTATTTGAACCCATATTATAACTAGTGTTTTTCTGGCTTCTACTTAACCTTTCCTTTATATCTTTGATTTATTTTTAACTATCATTTCAAACTAGTAGTACGATTGAAATTAAAATAATGCAATCAACCACGCGTCGTGAGAGTAGAAATAGACATTTGGTGTTGAAAGTATAATAATAATATTGGGTTTGGTGTTATTAAAAATTAAGAGCATCGAGCTTGAAACTTATCTAGAAAATGTAGCCACTGCAAACAATGCAGAGAAATTTTAATGAAAATAAAAAACATGGTCATAATAATAAAAGCGTGCGACATAAAAAAAAAATCACAGACAGTTCGTATATGTATTAAAATTCACCATATTAATTAAAAAACACATTGTTGACCATAATAGTTTCTAATATTGGGACATTGTTTTTAGATACATCATTTGAGTCGAAAATATCCATCGGAAGTTACTGTATAAATATATGGAAAAGAAATACTTTTTTATTATTTTTTTTGATTTTATTCTAATTAAATTATTTATTTATTAATATACTCAATACAATTTTACTAACAAAACAAAATATACAAAAATGTTTTTTTATTTTTAATAGGTAATATCACAAAGTTATGCTCGTTATACTACTTCATTAATTGATATGATATTATTATTATTATAATTAATATTATTATTATTATTATTATTATCGTAAAACATTACGACGGGTTTATATATTTTTGCCAAATTACGATAACCAGCCATGGATAATATTCTCTACGCGTCGTTCGATTTATTACATTCGGATGACGGTTCTAAATGTTATTTTTCTAAATAAATAACTAGTTTACACTGTACATACAATATATAGGTATATCGCAGTCCGTTGTGTATACAGGACTCGGTCATTTAAAAAAAAAAAGTAAAAAAGAATTGAAATTTTATACAAGATTTATGTTCGCATTATTGTTTACTACGCGAAAATAATTTATAGTGACTCCGCGTGTAGTGTCTGTAGGTAGATAGATGTAGTGCTTATTACGAAATATTTGTAGACTTATTTCAAAGAAATTTATTATAAAATCCGAAACGCTTTACCTACCTTTTATACCATCATATATTAGGACAGGATGGTTCCGTGGCGTCGAAAAAAATATTTACCCGAAAATGAATATTTTTATTATTATTATTTTTTTTTTTTCATTCTTAGACACGTATACATACTTGCCCGCGAGTCTAAAAACCACCCACGCACTGCCTTGTGGTTATTAATAATTCTGAATAATACATCAGGTTTAATTTAAAGGTGAATTCATTTATTTGCGAATTCTCAAATTTTTCACCGAAGTCTACGAGAAAATATTAATAAAAAAGACAATTATGTGTTTGATGGTTTGACCACAACATATTTAATGCATTCATCACCACTGAATGTGGGAAAAATACACTTTTCAATCACCTCGTTAGTACAGTAATTTATATTACATTTTTTATGTTACTTGAAACAATTTATTTTAATAATTTTGAGATTTATTTATTTTTATTATTTACACGTCTTAAACACTACATATTGTTTTTAATTATAGATGAAATTTCACAAAGTTCAAATACACAATGACAAATAAAATTTTCGTTAAAAAAAAAATCAAAGTGAGAACATAATAAAGTACATTTTTCGTGGCTTTTATAACATTTAATGTAAGTATACGTGTTTCGAGGTGATTTGTTTAACAACAAATTGCTTAGAAATGAAACTTTTCTTACAACTTAAAAAATAATATCGGTGGTATGATTCAGCGATTAAGTTAAAAGCAAAAAGAAAGAAATCTGTTCGGAAGTTTACCCTTTGAAAAATTCTGTGAATTTGATATAATAAAATTATAAACTTTTTGTTTTAGTAAAGAAAAAAATAGTATAAAAACACATTCGATTTGAGTTTAAACTTTTAAGTTTGAATTGATATTAATAAAAAAAAAAAAAAAAATAATACTTTTGAATGTTTTGATGAATTTTAAAGAAAAATATATTTTACTATATTGTCAAGAAGTCGTGTTTGAGAACGACTAAAGGAAATAAATAAATTGTTATTATGATTACCATTATTTTCATTGTGTCAATACATCAATACATTAGTCTTTCATTTTTCATTACCAAGGATATGCGTTGTACATTGTTCCTAATATTCTTTTCCTTTTTAGTATTTTTATGCCAATAAAACGTAACAGACATAATTAACACTAATAATATATTTTTGCAAGTACACTACATTATTCTTGAACATCAATCCATCTGAATTGATCGAGATCACGTTATCTGTTTGAGCACTTTAGATGTAAGCAAATCAATTATCTATGTTTACTTATATTAATATATTTCAAACACAAAGTGAAAAAATTGGCATTGAAAAATGTTGAATTCGTTGCCACATATTTGATTGAACTAACTATGCAATACAAAACGTATTAGTTAAATGTAGCCACAGCAACCATAACTCGTATTACGATTTGCTGTATTCAAATTATTATTACGTCTCCTCTATTTAAAACCTAATTTTAAATTATTGAAATATCGCATACCTTATATATTCTTGATAAATATGAATTTGATACTAGTACATATGTAACATTTTGATTCAGATTTTTTTTTTTTTTCGTCATCCACAAATATTTTGTTGGTGTCAACAAACAAAAGGACATGCGAATCGAACCAAAATTAGTTTGGACAGTGACGTGAAAGTGAATGCAATTCAATCAATTTAAACACGCAAAATATGAAAATGTATATTATTTTCATAAATTAAAAGAAGCATAATAAAATGTTTCATTTGAATCGCATTGTATGTTATTAGTCGTGAAAACACTTCCAACAAATGTATGGTTTTCATTTTATATTGATAAATAGCTAGAAATTCCAAGTTAAAATGTAATATTGGTCTGTAGAATAGGTACTTAAAAAAAATATATGGTATGTAATTTTATTGTTTAATCTAAAAACTGTTATATATTTTAATTAGTTAAAGGTTTAATAAAATACTTTTTTGGACATTTGCCTATTGTCAGAAATAGTTTTCTCGGGTCTCCGAATGAAATCACAATCACAACACCTAGTTATAAACATACTTTCACAGCTTCGATTATTTTTTATTGCAACTTTTGAATAATTTAACAATATTTTAAGTAAATAGCCAATAAAATTACCATCAATTAAACATATATTTATAGTAAAATGTTGATTTTCTTTTTTATTAATGCATTGCTAAAGCACATTTTATGCAATTATTAAACATTTATAAATATTATAATGGTATATTAATATGATTGATGAAAAACAATCCGTTTTCCTTATTTAATTATAAATGATATTAATCTAATTTTAAACAGAAAAAAAAAATGTTTTCAAAATTTAATATAACTTCGAAATTAATGAGGCTATAAATGATCAAATAATTATATAAAATAAACGTGGAACAGCTCGATAACGCGCGTTTTTGGATTCAAAATATAATATAGGCTTCAAGTCATATCATTTATATGTGTATCCTTCACGTCCTTTATTAATTTTTAAACTGTAATGACATTTTTGAAAATATACTATTTTTAGTTTAACTTTGACAATATTAATATCATTCATTTAAACTATATGTGCCACATATTTTTAATGAAAATGTCATATACGAGTATATTATAGTTTAGATACTAAGTGTATCCCTCGTTGTTTTAAGATATTTATTGTATCAGTTTTAATTTATTTACTTTGGTTACAAAAGAAAAAAATACTACAAACAAAAAATAACTGAGCTATGCGTGACATTTGAAATCTAATAATATATTTTGGACATGCATAAAACATCCACAGATTAAATTAATTTCAAATTAAGAACAGACCATCTGGTTAATAAATATTTTGCTGTCTGTTGAAATTAAACGATGAAACAGACATTTATACTTATTTTATTTTGAGTTGAAATTGTTTACCTTTATCAAGTATAAAACACTATAAACGTAATCAAACTTATCTAAGTTTGATTATTATTTTCACTGCCATTATTAATTTATTATTGTGCAGAACTAAAGCTCGAGAATCATGCCTATTGATTTTATACCATTCAAAGAAAATGATAACGGCATCAAAGTTCTGAATTGAAATTCTTGACTCTCTGCTCACACTGTGAACTTTGTGGTATGAGTGTATAAACATTACAAAATATATCATGTTATCATATAATAAAATATATTATGTTATTGAATCAGTTATCGTCCGAAAACCGTAAAAATCGAATAATAATATCATGATAAATATTCGAGATAGTTGCACATCATTACACGAGTAAAATTATTGCACGTCAATACGTCATGCACTATTATAGGTAAATCAGAAGAAAAAAACTCGAAAAAAATTACTGTTCTGATATTGTGGAATGAATTTCATAATGGTAGTATTATTACTTATTACTGACTGCACTATTTAATTAAACATGTTGCAACGATGTTCGGCGAACGTAAAATGAACGGAGACACAATACTCCAATTCTGTTTTTCGATGTCATACGTGCTGGAACTGTATCATTATAATAAAACTTTGTTCCCGTAAAACACATTTGAACTGCATTAAAATAGTATTATAACACTATCGTGTTTTACCTACCCGCTGACCGCTTACTGGGTGTACGCTCAGCAGCTGCCTTAAACCGTAACGCGTTTCAAACTTTAATTCCCACGGTGTATCTGCGGTGGTTTAGTTTATTAAACGCTTGTTTAACGTAAATTGTAACCGAAAGTTTGGTACAAAGTTTGGGAACAGATATAAGTACTCAACAGGTTGTTTGATGTTAAAAAAAATCTATCCACCGCGCATTACGATAATCTCTGAAATTCAAGTTGCTTAAAACTTGGTTGCGAATACAAATTTGAAAAATACAAAATTTAATATTAATCGTTAACATATTATTGTACCACAAAAATACATAGTAATCTTAACGAATTTTAGAGTATAAACTGAAGTGACAATCGAACCGTATAGAAAAAGCGGTGGAAAAAGCGGAAAACTATCAATGAATGTTGATAAACGCAGTGGACTCCATTGAATAAATACAGGTGGGCAATAAGTAAAAACAATCGGTACTGTATTCAAAACTACGATACAGTGAACTCTCTAAGATGGAAACAGTAAATTAGTCTGAAGCACCAACTCATTATACTGTAGACGACAAAGATGTTACCAAAATAATAACATTATCATAATATTATTATCTTATAATATTATTATCATAATATTATTATAATCCTCACTCCTCATAATACTTAATTCACATAAAAAAAACAATGTCGGTATTATATTTTTCAAGAATAAAAATTCAATTTCCATCCTGATTTCTATAACCGTATATACTTTGAAAGCTTTTTATACTTCGGTCAATGGATGGATTAAGAATCAAAGAATTTTTTTCTGTACATAGATTTATTATTATAGTATAGGGAAAGACGAACTTATTGCAGTATTCCTATTCATTCGTTTTGGTTTACCAACTATATTATTATACCGTTCAATAATATCATGAAAATTATGTTGGTTTTCAAATAAAATCTTTACTAGTGGATATTAATAAATACCTTACATCATATATTCGAGTTAGTCGTTTTGCTAGTGCATAGATGCAGACTCGATTATTTAACCGCTGGACTATACACCGTATCATTCTTGCTATCCTTTTTTTTTTTTTTTTTGGTAAAACGACAGTAAAAAAAAAAATTATATTGATACAATGTTATTCATATATTGTTCTTACCCGTGTGAAACTATTTCAACAATCTAGTTGTCACAATTTTTAAAAATAAGAGCTTGAATTTGAAATTTTGATAAATATTACGAAATCTACCTATTTTTTGTTGGTTAAAATTATATAAACACTATTATAATACATAAGAATTGAAAACATAGTACAATGTACTAACGAAGTTTTTGGTAAACCAAAAAAAGTATTAAACCAGCGCAAAAAAATATTATAAGCATTAGAAAATAAAGTTGTGATAAAATCGGCTGTTTCCACGATATCGTTAAAATTGATTTCTTTTTTTATGGTAATTCAAAATATGTTAATGATAGGGATTTGAAATTTTCACCAAATATCTATATGGCTATTTTCTAGAATTGGTAAATATTTTAAACCATTTTAGATTTTATTGTGTAAACACCCGATTTTATCAAAATATAATTTTCTAACCCTTAACATTTTTTTCACTTCCCCGGCAAACATTTTTTTTTTTTGGTTCGCTGGAAAGAGTAACTTTTCTAAAGCATTATACCAGTCACGAATACATGGTGTTTATTAGGGAAGAGGGGGTTATTTTATATAATTTTTTCGTTTTCATGCTATATCTACAAAGCGAGTACAAATACATTTTCGTCTTGCTATAATAGTACGAGTGTATATTATATTAGCAGCAGAACTGCGTCGTCATTGTATATGCTGGTAACTTAAAATGCTGAACACGCGGGAAATTACAGTAGTGTTGACGGTGTATACGAATTGTGTTGTGCAGAATATTTGCATTTTGGTATTTGGTGGGCAGTAAAAGTGGCGAAAAGGAGAGAGACCTTGTGAGTAAGTGATACAAAAACGATATGCATAGAGAAGTAAAGATGGAGAGAGAGAGAAAAGAGTATATGTAAAGCGAGACAGAAAAATACGTACCTCAGTATAAATAAGTGGTAAAAGGGAGGGTGAGAGATAGAGAAACATTCAGGATGTTTTTCCACACCATTTATTCATCCAACTTTCGAATACTCTCAGCATCCCAGCGGAAACACATGTATATTTACACTTTTTGGTAAATTGAAATTGTTTAAGACTCTATATGATGAGCACATTCTTTCGTATGTGTTTTATTGGTCGCGCGTCTCTAGCCGCGGCTTTTATAATCTGTGGTAGTATATTATACAGTCACGTATGTGCGCTCAGGCTCGCATTTAACCTTTTAAGTCGTACCATATTAATACAGTAATATTTAAAATTGTATCATATTATTATCATAGCACATATTTCCGTCATGTAATATTATTCTTGAGTATCTAAATAACGGACATCGTCTTTGTCCTGTTCACCGTGCGTATCCTTCAAGACATTATTTTATATTTTTATGGAACGAAAATTATACTAGTATGGGAATTCGTTAAATTGAAACACTATTAAAATACCAAGAACATCGGATCATAAAATCCGGTGATTTAAAAGTAGAGATTTATTTTTAATATACGCGTTTCTTCGTTACACTCGATATTTGTTTTTTCAATCATTATTGTTTGAACAGTTACAAAATACGTTTTGAAATGTACTCGGTGATAGTAGTTGTTCAATATCATAGACTTTAGTGTAAAGGCCCCGTAACACAATATAATATGGTTGTGGACTGCAAATTACCTGACAAATCAGGTGTTGTGTACAGACGGCACGCGATTAAGTTGAATTTTATTTCCACGCTAAACAGTGTAGTAGTTTACAGTTTGGAAGATGGACAGATAGATTGGTCACCCGACAAGACCAGTAAGATGTTAGTCTTTTCACATACGATCTCTTATGATGTCAGACCTGAATAAATTCTCCAGACAGCCCGGCCGTACCATATTGTGTGTTTGGGCCTTTGGAAACTATACACTTTAGAGTATTTTCATCATAATATGAATAAGTTTTTTTTAATCAGTCGGTATATTTTATTTTCATTTTGGTCATATGTCATATCAGTTATAATAATTATTATCCTCATTACTATGCATAGTCTTAATTTATCTTTATTTTTCTATTAAATTTGAAAAATATCTAATTAGTATACTCTTGCTCTGTAGAACATTTTTCGAGCAGTGGAGAGTAAAGCTTTAGTTTTCTGCAGCAGTTATTTTAATTTTTAAATAGTTCGGTATTCCTTTTCTGGCAATAGATATATTATGATCATAGTTATTTATGTAACATATTCGCACGTGATGCAAAAAAGATAGTAATACGCTGGATACAGTAGTGCGTACAATATTATGTGAATGTTCCAAAACTTTCCTCTTGAATGATTAAAAATTATTTACAAATCGTATTACCATTAAATTTTAACAGACATATATACCACACACATACGCACGCACTAATAACAAATTTCAGAAAAGTTTTTTTTCCACCCGAAAATATTTGTTATTGTAAAACAGACTATGAAAAGACAGAAAAAAACAACGATATTTTGTATATGCCATCGAGATTATCATGTTTGACGGTCTGTCGTTGTCGATGACATGCGTACAAAATATCTTATTATTTATGAATGTGTTCGACGTCACAGCTCCCTCACATAATTTGTCAAAAAAATAAAAAAATATGACTCTTAGATATTTCATCCGACCACAATAGAATGGCAACAGCTATTTGCTCGAAAATATAAAATATAGTTTTAATTATCGGAGAATTCGAGAATTCGTTTTATTGGCCGCTCAAAAACGACGATGAAAATTGTTGGGGCCATACCTCCAAAGAATAATGTAAAATAAAGCGATGGAAGGAAGAAACCAATTTTTGAAAACGAAATGGGGAATAATTATTATTATGGTATAGCAGCGACGGCACTTAAACAATAGTAAACCTAAAAGGACGACAAGGGCAGGAGTTCGATAGGGAAAAGAGGAGTGGAGCCACATAAAAGAGGGTAAGATATTGGGAAGTGGCGGGGGAAATAGCAAGAGGTATAGATAGAGATAAGGGTAGTTCGCCCACGTCGATAGGCGACGTTATATTAAATCAAGTGGCCTCTGATGTTCCACCGGCGGTTTGGGCTCCGCAATTAGATGTGCTATTGTTTATGTGCCACCGCCATATCGATGTACGTGCGCGCGTATACCGGTGAACCGACGAAATTTGGAACGATGTCGTAGCGTAGGTGGGCGACTCCGGGGATGTGTACACTGCGGGTTTCTCTGTCTTTCTCTCTCTCTGTCTCTCTGTTTCTGTTTCTCTTTCTGCTCAAACGGAAATGACAATCAAGTGTTGAGTGCTACACAACTCGTTTATACATAAATATATTATATGATATCGGAAGTCGTAGAGAGGTCTTTTCACACACCATATCACCATCGTACCACCGTTCCACTACTCGCCATTGTGTACATTTTCTCTGATATTTCTCCATCACCACGTATTCCGTCTCACCGTAAACTGCATCAGTGTTAGGCCATTGAAATGAAATTTATCGAAACTGTTCGTTCTCGACCTGCCACCACCATTGTTGTCGCCGCCGCCGCCACCGCTGCAGCTGAGAAGTATTTACGCTGTGGACCGGATATGTTCACCCAAAAGCGTTTTCCGTCATCCGTAGAGTGAGGATGAAGCACGAAGCGTATAGCATGAAGGACGTATAAGCAAATAAAACGGTTCCACACGAAATGGCTTCGAACCCCGCCATCGCAAACTTTAGCAATAACACTTAGCAGCTATTTAACGCCGTCGATATAGTCGATTTCCACTGTGGATTATCGATTCTCCCTCCGTTCACCCTATTCATAACTATATTCAATTGCAATAATATATAATAATAATAATAATAATAATAATAATAATAATTCAAATATTATTATTATTATTATTATTATCATAATTATTATTCAAATATTATATTCAAATATATTATAATGTTTATACGAGTGCGCTCGCGCACATCGACGTGCCGACCGATAAAAGCCTCGCCAGCGCACGTGTTCTAAGCCCGGCGATTAAGTCCACTCCGCCATCGGTACCGTAGTCCGTTCACAATTTATCACGCCACCGCGATTTTATGTTATTTATACTCCGACAATTTTAAACCGATACCATTTAAACCGTACTTATCCGGGTTTCCTTAAACGTTTAACCGCGTTTTCGAACGATTTATATCGACCCACTCCCCGGCGGTTTACATTATAATTCCTATACGGTGACGGTGCAAGAAAAAGAACACAGTGCCCCGGGACGGAATATATTAATATTATTATAATTGTACGGCCGTCGCGCGCGCCTTAAATCCATATCTCACGACGAATCCGACAGTGCGGTTATCTGACAGATTTTTTCGCGTGCGTACAACAACACTCGTTACAGACGTGCTACAAGGCCGGTAGGAAATTCATTGCACGGAGAACTCGCGCACTTCCACGTCTATCGATAAGTCAACCGAAACAAATAAACCGACTAAATAAACTTGGCGAATCGTATATATTGTTCACCGTGAAAATCCGGACGTAACGTATATGTATGTACAGAGTAACATATTGACGTGGAGCATACGATCGATCTCGTACCAACCGTACCGTTTACATCTTATTATTATTATTATGTTATTATGATAATTATATTTAGTGAATACCATGCAAAGGAATAAATTATTAAAAATATTTTACGTATAGTTATGTTGAATTGGTGCGGAGCACGGAGTACAGGTCATGCGTGTTTGCCATCATGCGAATGAAAACAGAGTGATAAAATAATAACATTATCAATTCGATGAATGCTCGAGTTATGTTCCGTATTGTTTTTATTAAAAAAAAAAAAAAAAAAAAAAAAAAAATGAAAAAAAAAACCTAAACGACATTCAATGTGTTATTTTTGACGCATCAGCCATAGGGGAGGGAGGGATAGATCAATACTACTTGTCGCATATTTGAAATGAAAAAATTAAAATATATTTCTGCATACCTGTATACCAGTGACACAACGGAATGTTACTGGTATCGGGTTAAACATTTTTAATGGTGTCAAATTATATTCGAAATAAATATGTTACCTGCAAATATATCATTATTCGTGCCTAACTTAAACAAATTTGACTAAATATGTTGAATCTTAAAGTTTATTATTTGGTTTTTAACTCAAAATGTATCTAAAATTATTTACTAGTATATTTATATAATATACAGAGTGGTCCAATTATGATGCTCACCTATTTAAATGCTTATATTTTGTATTTTTTCAAATTCCAATTTTCGGAAATGTATATGCCGTGTACTAAAACAAAATTATTTTCCAATACTTAGATTTATTGTACCACTTAAAGAGTATCGTGTGGCAATATCAACTTTTATTTTCAAACGAGAATACTATTTTCGTATGAAAATTTTATTCCGCTAATATTTCCAGAATAAATATGTGTATTACATAGGCGAAATTCGCATCAAAATATTCGGAGTTATCCAACTTTATATTATAAAGTACAAGTATACTGTCTTTGATTTGGAACAGCATAATATAATTTAATAGTTATAATATATTTTAAGTATGTTATGTTGTAATTTTTCTAATTTATTTATCTTTTTCTTTATAATATGACTATATCCTGTGCAGTTAATTAATGTACACAACTATCATGGTCACCTCTAAAATTATTAAATGTCAATTTTATCTATTTTAAAATTACATATATCCAATTTGAATAACTTTCTCAAATAATTATGTAACAATAACGATAATAGGAAAATACCAATAATAATATGTTTTAAGTATTTTACATTTTTTACACATAACTTAAAATATGAATAATAATTCAAAATGTTCTGTTCCGAGTTTTTGATTAATATTATGTTGAATTAAAAAAAAACAGAAAAATTAACTGGATAATTTTTTTTAAAAAAAAGTGGAATTCTTTATTTTCCAAATAATTGAAAAATAAAATCTTGTGGTACAAATATAATTTTCAAAAATGAGAATTTAAAAATGTAATTAAGCTAGTAATACGAGTATAATAATTAACAATTATTGCATTTATTACATTTATTTGTTTTATTAATACTTCAATCAACATATAGTTTTTGTTTAAATATTAGAATGTTTAATGGGTTGTACCAATATAGTATATCTACTAAATTTTACATTATGCAAAATTTACATAAAATATTTATTTAATTTTACATTATTAAATAACTATTGATTACAGATAAAAGTGCAATTAATAAATTTCTATTTTTAATTTGAACTATTTGTATACTCTATCTCTATGAAGGTCCACTAATTTGTAACCTCAATTTTAATTAACTAAACAAAAATCATTAACACAAAAATGTCACCTTAGGACGTAAAATTTTTTTATTGAAATGTATAGCAACGAAGGACGTTGTGTGCAATGAAAATAGTCTGTCTACTCGTATGATGGGCAAAAACTTTTGTTGGAAATATCGTAATCGTTCTACAAACGACCCTACTGGTGTACCGAAATTGTCTAAACGTTACGCCGTGTCTAAACAATAAACAGCCGTCGATATCGACGTGTATTTTATGATGACTATTATACATTATAGTTATCGCCTCCGGTTCGTATTGCAATTTTGCCACCGATGTGCTTGCATGCATTCTTTTCGGCAAGTCGGAATCGATATGAGAAAGTCATTGGGGGTGGAGAAGAAACATACGATAAAAAAAAGAAACTTTAACTGCGGCGGCTGCATCACGTATGTTTAAGAACCCCGACGCCGCGTGCCCTAGTGTATTTTCAATTAATGAAAAGACGCAGTTTTTCGAAAACCATTTCTAGTCGTCACGTATGAAACGACTCCCGCAAGATGCTATAAAGTGCTACAAAGATACTATAAAGCTGCTCGAGTATAAATATTTGGTTGTGGTGTGTTTATTCGAACGCCTAAAAAAGTATTAATTTCATATTGAAATCGAGAAAAAAAAGTTATGGAATAATATTAAAATCTTCATATAATATAATATGCCTGTAATTCAAATAAGTTATTTAATCAAAATACACATTTTAAAATACAAATTTTAATTTTTATAAAACTTATGAAAAAAAAAAAAAAATCCAATGAATTACTGAATTCTTGACAACTCTGCGTTTGTATTAAAATTTTAAATCATATCACGAAAATGTACATGTTAAGTACATATATCAAAATATATATAACGCTGGTCGGGAGTATTTTTTAAGTACACCGTTAGTATACTATGTTAAATAATAGAAATATAGTTAAAATATCCGCATTTTATTATCTTGTGCAAGTTTAGAACCGCGAGATTTGATACAAAAAATAATAAACATATTGAAATCGATTAAATTTTCGTTTCACTTATACTATCGTCAAGGTTGAAAAAAGTTATGTAGCATAGAACTATTAATAAACGATATAGTCGATACCAGTATTTTTGAATTATCTGTGTACTCGTGATGAAAAGTTTGTGATCATTGATGCTGTTCCGTGAACAGTATGTTAATCTAACTTCATTTGAAAATAATAATATATGACCCTCGTAGAAATTATTGTATACGGAAAATATCCCTTCCTCTTCAGTGCCCCAAGCACAATTATGTGAGAAAGCCGTCGTCGTTGGATTATAATCTGCGTCGCAGTGATCAACCGATTAGAAAAATACGAAATCATATATTGCACTTACTACACATTCACGCGAAAATCAATCTGAAATATATATTACTTAATACCGTTTTATGTTGTGATCACGTACGTTCAATGTAGGAAAGCGAATAACCGAGCAAATCACCCAGTGGAAAGTGCTCATAATATGCGCATATATGCGACACGAATTTGCGATTAATGCATACGTATTGTGTTTTGAAAACGAATTATTCTGATCGTAAGATCTGGCAATGACGTTAACGAACTAATATAAAAATTAAAATAATATTTTTATTTATAGATAGTAGGTCATTCTATGATAAAGAATTTTTTTTTTTTTTTATCATTCAAGTCGAAAACGCTCGTTTTGTGACGTTTCTCTTAACGTATTTTTAATATCAAATCGTGATCGCTCATCAGAACGCATTTTGTATGAAATATTTTTAAAAATATAGATTCAATTTACATATTATAATAAAATGTATAAACCATAGAGAAATTCGTCAAAGTTGATCTCGTTAAAAAAATAATATTTCAACAAATGGTCTCGACGATATATTATATGATGATTATGTTTGCCTTTAAATGATTGTCAGGTTTAAGAAGTTTAGATTTTTTTTCTAGAAACATAAAATCCGAAGAGTAAGTAATAATGCCCAAAGAATTGATTTTAATTTTTGTCAGAAAATGTCAATAAACTAGGTTAATAACATAAAAATTGCGTTTGTCTGAAATGCTTTGTTGAATCATTGAATAAAATCGTAAATGATTTCACATTTTATTTTTATTTTCCAGAAATAATAAAAATAATTTCCTACTAAATCGCTCTTTTCATTTCCGATATGTGAATATTGCAATATCCGACCGTTTTAGCCAAGACGCAATACGTGAAGAGTTCAGTTATTAATTATGAATAATATATATACTATTATAAAATATGAACATTGATTTCGTTTTGTTGGTTAATAACAATAATAATTGTGCATATAATTGAAGCCAAAAGTAGTTCTATGCTCTTTTACGATACATATCAAATGGGCTGTTTTAATTTATTATGTAGTTACATTTTGTTCATTTGATATTTATTTATTTATTTATTTATTTATTTATTTATTTAATTGCATGAATCAGACCGATATTAAACTGTTAATATGTCATATTCAGCCACATATTATTATAAAAATTGCAGAAATGTTTATAATTTTCTCTAGATTATGACAAAATATATAAGAATAGCTACTTCGGTGTCTCACTTACTCTGTGTACATTAAAATTTTCTATAAAACGATTTTCTCCGAAACGATTCATTACGTATGATTAATCATGGTTGTCCACGTCCTATATGATGTGTTTTCTTTTTACAATTAGTATATTGTAGCACAAAAAGTATCTATATGTGAAATATTAGAATTAAAACATGCATATTTGGATAAAAAATAACCATCCATTAATGACACTTGATTGGGAATTTTAACTGCATGCCTTTTTCTTTATTTTTTAGTTTCACAAAAACAAGTCACGGCAGCAGTTGTTCTTTTTTAGTCAACGCCTGGGGTTGTATGGTTATATAGATATAATTATAATGCAGAATTGTTTTAACCAAAAACAATATGTAAATCTACTTCTTTACCAAATACGTGTTACTAAAGAATAAAATAAAAACAAAACCACAAATAACACCATTTTAATATGAATGATAGGATAATATAAAACATAAAGTGTAAAAATCTTGCGTTATTTCACTTATTATAGTATAAACTATAAATGTATTTTTTATTAGATTCAATAATTTTAATTTAGTAAAATATTGGTTCAGACGCTCAGTAGTTATATTAATTGTTGATAGTTAAATGACGTATGATGTGTATACAAAATAAATTGATTGAAAATGTTATGTATATATAATATATTCGTAATCTTGACCGCTAATTTGTTGAAATCCGTGATAAATTAATGACGATAACCACAAGGTAATTTCATTTACTTTAAAACAGCAATTTTGATCTGAGGAAGTTTATTGAACTGCACAGAGAACTTTTGAGGAAAGTTATTTTATCAGACAACAAATATTCGTTTTTGATTACACACGACCTCGATGGGAAATATTATATTATACGCTGAATTTTAAAAATGATAATATATGCTTTCAAAACAATGTTGGTAACATTGTCACGCAACGCATTCGACAAATTTAAATCACTGCTCATTTTTACATCAATAAGTCATGATATACACAATCGTAAAGCTACTGATTATTGCCATACATTTTACATAATTATCTGATTATTAAATTACCGGATTCTATATTATACATAGGCATTGAACATAATAAACTGCGAATTTCTGTGAGAAAAAAACATTCTATAGACTGATCAATTATTGTAAATTATTACTATTATAAATATATATACTTACTAATAGTTAGTTTTTAGTATGTCTGAGAAATAGATACTTTTTATTTTTTTTCTTGTACAAACACAAACGTATACGTTGTGAATCGTTGAAAAAAGGTAGCACAAAAATAACTATAATATATTATTATGCTGTTGGTTACTGAACATGATATTAATATTACATGTTTTGAAGAGAACGGAAACATAAAATTAGTTTCCACGAACTATTCACATTAATTAAACTTTACTCGGCAAATGACACGTAAGTTGTTAAGTTATATTTTGTAACAGCTTCAAGTATTATTATTGTGATATATTTCTGTACTAATCAAATCATTTAAAATCTGTTTACATCAGGAAATGTTTACATGAAAAATGTACGTTTTTTATCAGCATTTTTAACGCTTTTATTGTCAAATCTACGTTTACCTACGTATTATTATTTAATAAGTGTATACTGGTATGTACATCTTAATATTATTTTTAGTTTCAGAAAATTTCAGAATCAGTTTTGTTTTATTTTTTTAAAATCAGTTCTATTCAACACGCATGAAATAGTTAAGAATACAATATAATATAGTTATTCAAAACTGAGATTCCAATATTTGTATAGTTCATTCTAAGAAGAAAAAAATAACATATGTATTCATCCGCATTCTATGTACAAAGAACCGAATTATTACTTTTTGTTTTTTTCCATGTTCGACAAACATGAAATATTACGCTTAGTGCGGGAAACTCTGGTTTATTCTCGAAGAGCGCATGTGTTGAGAAAATACAAAATTATTGTTTTATCCCAAAGCAACATCAGAATATTTTTCAAAAAAAAAATAATAAATAACACACAAACTTTATGTTGCATAATATGAAATTAACAACAAAATATAATATAAAATCATACCGTTTCTAGACTGAACGTTTGATGTTATCAAAACACGTGATGCGTGTTTCCCCTGTGTTTAGCTTAGTATAATAAATATCACGGCACGTTTATATTTAATACTCCGTTATTTTTTTTACTATCAATATGATATTTTGTAAAAAATGTGTTTATTGATACAGATGCTCGACTATATATATATATATATATATATATATATATATATATATTTTGTATTGTATGCATCGAAAACATTATGGTGGTTTGTTAAAAATCATTAAATCTATTCGACGGGATTCACTTCATCACTGCAACAAATGTAAAATTATTACCCACTTAAAAGTTATCACAGTGGATTTTCATTGGGTTCTACAACCACTTCAAACACCAATCGAGTTTATCGGAGGATATCCAAATACAGTGTTAATACTGAACACGGTTTCGAGCTGTGTTGTAAATAAAAATACACAAAAATAAACCCATGTGAAATTACGTAGAATATATTTTTGCATCGATCGATTCGATAGTATTTTTCGAGTAAAGTGAACAATGTTAAATATTTCTGGAGAATGAAAAAAGATATATATTTTTGAACAATCAAAAAGAATTTAAATTGTTTCATTCATTCGGAGAATGAACATAAACATAATATAGTATAATATTTTTCAAATTTTCCACAGATATTTTGCGGTCGTCTGTGAATAAAAAGCACGCCGTGCGCTAAATAATATTTGAAAAAAACACGTTTAAAAAGTCATATTTTGGGAAAATCTAATTCTCTTTAAGATACTATTTTTAATAAAACAGTCATTCAAATTTAAATTAATGTCAATTCGCTATTATTGGAATCAATTATGATTTGGTCCATTCTTTTTAATTCATATACATTTTTAATATTATACACTTTTTGTAACATAAAGTTGTAAAATCCTATTTTATGAAAGCTTGGATTTTTTTGTCTTAGGTTTATTAAATGTATAGACAACATTTGAAAAATACTTAAATACCATGGAAATCTGCATCATTTTTGAAATTAAAATTCATAAATTTTTCCATGTCAATATCTATAATACTTAGTTATGTAATACAAGAGTTTTCGCAATTTTCTATTTGTACTTCATTAAAAAGAAGTCTGGAAATTCATAAAATGTTATCATAAGTATTTGGCGTATTTTAAGTTTTGAAAAAATCAGATGTTTCAATGAAATTCGTAGAACTATACGAATATTTTAAAAAATTTCGAATAAAAGAAAAAAATTATATTTCGTTGTTTTTCGATATATTTTGTAAGAAATATATAGCTTATGTTGGAAACATAAGCTGGATATTTAAACTAGCACTCTATAATATACTATGGTCATTTTTTAAATTATCATTAATAAACAATTAAATCAAAGTTCAAAGGTTATAGAAAATTAGTATCAATTTTAACATTTGTTTGACTAATCTGATTGCAAAATTATTGGATACTAATTATGTACTAATATATTTACGAATAATAATAATTCAATTATATGTAATAATATGTTAATAAACTATGTTTAAACTTAAATATCATTACATTACAAGTATTATGGTAGATTCTTGCATTTTCGAAATTGAATTGCAAACAAAAAAATGTACAATGGCCTCATACAAAGACATTGACTTAACAAATTTTTGCTTTGAAAGAATATATATCAAAACACTTTGTGTTCGTATTCCACTATAGAGTATATATTATGTATTATTCATAGACGCATTCACATCATATATAGCTAGTTTCGTAAAATCTAGCAAACACTCATAGAAATAAAGCTTTGATGTACTACCACATGACACGCAAACTATAACATTTCAAGTTTATTTTGTTTTTTCCTCGATAATATACAGTTAAAATTTCTCGGCTTTCTTATTTGATTTTCAAAACTTTAAACCAGAACATCGAGTTTTAGTTGGAAGTATATTTTCAGATCAAATGAATTTTGCCTCATTAACGCAGCATATCTACGATCATTCTATTGCCGTACTTCCAAAATCACAATTGTTATTATTATATTGTAGACAAATTCCATAATAACGCAACACAAGTTTCTGGGTTGAATTCAATACGAACTATGACAATGTTCCCTGGAGGACATTTTTCCTCCCTTATTTTTATATTTCCGCGATGATGAGACCAACCCAATAACTTTATATTAATTACAATTGAAATCGTTTGACCACGTGAAGCGGCTAAAACTACAGTAGGTAAAATTTATGAGCATTATATCGACCACTAGCAATAATACAGTTGAGTACAAAACAAATATTATCTAATACCTTATATACGCTGCCGTGTACATATGTATTAGGTTGCTCGTTTTCACGACATTAACATTATACAAGGTGATTCATTCAGAATGTAAACCTCATTTTTATGTTTATATTTTACCTTGTTTTTAAAATTCTATTTTTTGAAAAATGTTTATGTACTACAAGATCATATTTTACAACACTTAGATTTTTATATTACTTAAAAAGTAGTTCTGCTTTAGAAACATCAACTTTTGTTTTTAAAACACCATTATTCCTATGCAAATAATTATTCTGTTAATTTTTTGGTCAAGAATTAAGTAATGTAGTCAAAATTCTGAGCAGTACTTTCGGTATTATTCAGAGTTAAAATTTTAGATGAAAAGTGAAAAAATAATTAGTATAATATTGGATCATTGATATTTTCCTATTGTCATTACAGTTTCAAGATAACCCAATAAATACATTCCCGTAATAGTATGTGATATTATAGAGAATAGCGATAAATAAAATTGATAAATTACAAAATATTAAGAATATATCAATAAAATATAATTATCTTAAATTTTTCATTCGCAACTTTTAATGTGAATAATTTTGAAAGCACTGCTCTGAATATGGACTATTACGTTGTATCAAAAAGTACCGAAAAATCAATTGAATTATTATACATACATTATTACATACAATCATTTACAAACAAAAATTGATGTTCCCATTTGAAAAATAAACGCTGATATTGCCTCAGGATATTCCTAAGTGAAACAAGGAAAAAAACGTTAAATTTATGCATGAAAATGAGGTGTGCATACTTAACAAATCATCCTGTATACTATTATATTATATCCGGTGGTCAAACAATAAAGCATAACGGAAATATTTTCGAAATGCAGCTGTTACCGTTGAACGTAGTCGTACAACAGTAAATGTTTATTAGTAAATTCCCTGTGATTGGGAACAGCGACGATGTACGTGAATAATTATTTCGTACAATAACGCCTATGCGATTATTTCGAAAATGATTGATTCGCAATCAAAGCGCAAATATTCGAGACCCGATGGCAATAGATGTAATTGTACGATTATGACGATGAAGAGTCGAACGGAGATGTTCTCGCGAAATCACGTTTACTCGGTATGTCTCCACATTATTAACATTGAATCCGCCGAGAAATCTAGACAAGAGCTTCATTCCTCTGTCGTACCGCAAAGAGAGATCTATTGTTTCCGCGAAACAGTTGATTGCGTTGCTATCCACCGCCGCCGAGATTCCACATAATTAATCTTAACTCTATACAGTGTTCCGTCCAAGATTTTCACTCGTGGCAGCACTAAAAAGAAAACGTCCACTAAGTTGAATGTAATAATAGTATTGCCACATGAATATGATTACAAGTGTATTAATCATCGAGTACAATAATAGTCTAAACTCTAAAGTAACTACTCCATCGAATAAATTTTACATTTTAATAAACAAATCTAATAGCAGATAGATACATAGAATGTGACAAAAATTGATGTAATATTTCATCTTGTAAATTTCGAATTGCATTAACTATGATCTCACTTGCTATAAGTGACAACGGTAGAAATTTATTTTTAAATACGTGTTATGGATTTCAACGATTAGATGACCCAATATCCGTAGTAAAATATTATAAAAATGGTATCAGAATTAATATAATATTATTATTTTAAAGACAGTTGATCGCGCGTGGTACGCGGGTACTTACAAAAGTTCACTGCTACTACCACATAGTATTTTAATAGCAGTATTTTTCAATTAAATAACCGTATAACGTAATATTTACTCTGGACGAGCGTAAAAGGTTTTTAATGATAAGACGCGCGTCATGTTTTGAAACTTTCTACGCACACACACATACACACGCTAACGGTAAAAATCAAAGTATTAGACGTGATGGTGGACGTTGGATGTATGGTTTCGTGGGATGGTCTTTGGAAAACAAGTGTCACACTTTCGTCCCGTAGACTTCTCGTGCGTTGACGATAGTAATAATAATGTAATAAATTCGCTCAAAGCCATTATGGCCATTGTTGTTTTTACTTTTTCTCCTCCGTTTTGTTTATTTCGTTAATTTATATTCCGGGGCCGTCAAAATATTATATCGTATCAAACACTATTCTCTGTGTGTTCCTTATTGTATAGGTGTACGGGGTATCGCGAATACATAACGATAATTTAACCATGTAACTGTGTCGGAAAGTGTCGAATCGTATCAATCGACAGCTTATTATACTATAAACAATACACCTTAACCCACGGCGAACTTATCAAAACACATTTCGCGTAGTCAAAAAAATCTGTGGTAAGCAGATACGATGGGAAAATTAATTTTCGAACAGATTATAATATGTTTCGAAACAGAGCCAAACTTGCAGTTTTTTTTTTTTTTTTTTAATTTAAATACATTAAAAACTGCACTGTAATATAAAATTATAAGAAACAACAGTATTTTAACCGTAGTATCAATACTTTGGAAGATTAATAATGCTAAGAAATTATATATTTTCTAATTTGTTGAAAAATATTTATTTTTTAAAAACGCATACATAATAATATTAAGAACAATAATTTTATTAATAGTGATGAAGAGTCATGGTCGCTTTTGATACGATACTTGAAATAAGCACAGATATCAGAATTTGAGGTTGAGAAAATTAACTGATTCTTAAAACACATTAAGTTAATTTAGATAAATGTAAATTTAGTTTAAAGTTAAATGTTATATCTATTTTTATAAATTTGTAAAATTTGTAAATTAAAAATAACAATTTGTGTAAAAATATAATTTTTTTTTTTAATCTTTGTTATTTGAATAAGGAAAAAAATTAAGCTAAATTGACTACAAAATCAATAAATTGATAATTAGATGCATACTACGGAAACAATTATTTCACTCTTCAAGATAGAAGTTACTTTAAAATAAAACATTAGCTCGCTTAGTAGGTATAACTTATTTTAACTGCTTATAGTAACTAAAGTTTTAATTCGTAATGTCCTGTTGTGGTCAACTTTCATGCTCCGCAAAAATTGCAGGAAGTTTTGAATTTTGTTTAATATATTATTTTGTTAGGCAGTTATTAAATTGTTTACAAGCTACGAGTATGTGATCAAGTATAGTTTAACAGAATTTGATAATTTAGTTGAGATATTAAATCGATGTCTGTTTATTTTACTCATAACACTTTTGTTAATCGAATTATACACATCGCTTCAACAACTAACAAGTGGGTACTGCAAGTACCATTGGTTTATAACTGACACATAATAAACTACGATTCATAATTTAATTGAATTAGTAGTGTCTAAAGAAATTCGCTTATCTGAGTATCATCCCCGTCACACAATCATGATCCAAATCGTAAAATTTCGCTTGTAAAAAGTCTATTTTTAGAATTGGAAACTGTAATTCTGTTCTATTATTTGCATAACGGACACCGTTTTACGAACACTAAGAGCATCGTAGATAATGCTAATAGAAGATGTGACTGTAAATTTAAATAACAGTAAACATGACAATTCGACAATGGAACGGCAAAAAATACCAAGCATTTCATAATACATAGGAATACTTGTATCATCTCGTGCGAGTGTTAATTTATTTTATTTCCGTTGTGACGTAGTATCAAGACCAAGATCTCGTTCGTCATCACGTCGTGACTCATCCGATAGGTATATGATATAATAAACCTTTTACTAATATCGCTTATATTCCGACTGCGGCGCGCACGCTTTGAAATTCCGCACGACAAATGGTCAGGGAGATGTATACTGTCATTTGGTTTGTTTTTTTTCTCCAAAAACTGTGTCTGTGTATGTGTGTGTATGTGTGTATGTTTGTGTGTGTGTGTGTGTGTGTGTGTGTGTGTGTGTGTGTGTGTGTGTGTATGCGGAAAAGAGGTTTTTCGGTATTCCACGACTGCCGCGTTCTCGTTGTGGCTATACCGGTGGTGGTGATTAATCTCGTTGACGGCAAAATGCTTCGTACGTGACTGGACCATGCAATTTTTTTTTTTATATTACTATTACTCTCTCTTTTTCCATCTCTATATCTTTTTCCGCTCTCGTCTGCCGACACTTTTTTTCGGCCTCATGTTGTACGCGCACACGCAATAACATATTTATACACATAATATATATATGTGCGTGTGCTCGCGCCTTCTCTTCCGGCTGGTGTACGTCTCCAGCTCTCTCTCTCTCTCTCTCTCTCTCTCTCTCTCTCTCTCTCTCTCTCTCTCTCTCTCTCTCTCTCTATCTCTATCTCTAACTCTCTCACTCTCACTCGAAAAAAGTTTGTCAGCCCTTGGCGGGCGCGATATAGTAGTCTTAATGAAACGATACCATTAACGTCACCGCAACAAATGAATGATACAAAAAAAATTCTGTTCTTCCACCATCCCGTGCCCCGTAGCGGCCGTAGCCATCATGTGCCAACAACGAGTGCACGTGCGATCGAGTTTATAAAAAATAAAGAGCCTGTAGCACCATCTAGAAAAACAATTAACTACACAGCGACGTGTTTCGAAGGCATGTGGCTGTCAACATAACACCACCAACCTGGACCAAGTTTTCAATGAATCGCGTCCAAATGCGTTGTACGCGCAATGATCATTTCAGCCATTATGTTTTGGAGGGGGTCGAAATCAACAGTTTGGTCCCTGGTAATGAATAGTTATTTTTTAACAAATTAATTTATTTAATAATTTAAACTTTGAAAAAAAAAATTACCAAGTACATAATTTATAAATAGTTTTAATTGCTCGACGTTTTCATTAATTCGATGTCAATACTATTATAATACACCGTAGTTATTAAATAATATAGAATGATATATAAAATGTACTCTACACTGTATACTTCTGAAGTATAGTGTTTCTTCATATACTCATTTGCTTCTTTTTTAAAATATACTCAGTCAGTGTATGGCATAATATCATTTAAAGCACACACGAGTTTAACAATATTTTTGTAATATACAATATATATATATATATACAGATGGAATATCTGTGCTGTGGGTGTATATGTTTATCTCCGAGTGAAGTGTATTTCCGTCAACCACTTAAATAATCACTAGCTGCACGTTTCTACAACCTCCGGATCGCCTTTGCTCGAGCAATGATTTACCAAAATAATAAATGACATGTTTGACAATTGTATAATATTTCCATATGATATCCGCCGCGTTATATTATCATTCATTTCCATGAAGTAACTGTGAGAATAATCAAATATAACATCTTGGTTCGACTATTAAATAATATACTACTCAATAGATGTTCATGTTTCGATCGCTCTATTTCAATACACTCAATTTTCTAGTGACTGTGGCGGTACATTTGTCGGGTCTTAAAATATAAGACTTTAACTTTGTTGACATTGAGTAAGAGTATTGTTTTAGAATCCAAAAATTAAATTACATTTAACTGGTACACGTCACAATTCACACTTGGTATATCTACTATCGTTTGTTAAATAAAATTGGAATTATTAAATGTACAAAATGTCAAGAGGGTTTTATGAGTACATTATATTGGTTACAAACCATGTATCGTGTATGTATAAATATTTCCACGTATAAACATTTTCATTTAGCTTCGTGTATACACACGTCATCGTTTTTTTGCGTCAAAAAAAACTCTTTTGAACTTTCAGTTATTCTCAAACGTCATGATAATTGTTACTCATAGCTAGTAATAGAATGAGAAACTCGACGTTTTGTGTTACTGTTGATGTAACCATCTGGGACCAATATGCGTCATATTTTATTTCCATGTGTAACTCAAAGTCAGATGCATATTTTCACTGTTTACTTTGCACTGTTTGAAAATTGTTTTTTTTAATATTATATGTATTTTTATTTTTTTAAAGCATAATGATTTTAAAATTAAAGATTTCTCCAGTTTACAAGATTGCATACTAACTACTTTTGTACGATGTATTGTATAAATTCACAAATAATTAATATGAATCTTAATGAATTTGTAAAGTTTATACTCAAACTGCTGACAGTGTATAATGTATAATATTTTAAAACTGAAATATTTGTGAAAATATATACCTAAATATTATGAATGATAATAATAATAATAATAATAACATAATAATAATAATAATAATAATAATAATAATAATAATAATATGTTTAATAAGTAGTATAATATATTTTGACAAATAAAATATGATAAAAGATTTCTTAGAAAAAACAACCACACAAACTTCAAAGAAACTAATAATATTGTGCAATCCCTATAAACATACCTATTATTAGTAAAGTTTTAATATGGTATTTTAAAAAAAATTGTTTAATATTGTAAATTTATGTTAAAAGTTATATAACAAAATAAGTCATTGTAAATCTAGTACTTTGTCTCGATATTGAAACTTGAAAGTGTCAATAGATATAATATTATGCTCAAAACCATAAAGAAACTATTAAATCAGTATTTATTCGTAAAATTATTATTATAACATTTTAAACATCTTAAATATAGGACGAGTTCATAAAAGTTTTTCTTTTTTTTATAAATTATCATGTAATTAGAATATTCTCATTACATAAATGAGTCAAAACTTTAGAAATAATTTATTCATTATAATTTGATAATTTCCATTAAACACTCGTTAAAATAACTTGACTCATCAAATTGATTTTCAGCAATTTTAAATACATTTTAATGGGTGTTTAATGTTTAAACACCGTGACTATTTTATATTTTTACATTTTTTCAACGCCATCATTATGCCGAGAAGATTAATTTCATAAGAAAAATATTTGGGTGACAAATAATTGCGTATATGGTAATCGGGGTAAAAGCAACAAAACCATATAAAAAAGTTATTATTTAAAAGAATACTTATATAATTATATTATTATTATAGTTATCACCATAGATGCGGCTTTGTGTGCGGTATTAGGTGCAATAGAAAACAAAATGTTTTCACGGAGATTAAGAGTGAAATCTTATCTGTATAAGGATTGATTTTTTATGGGGTAAGCATAGGAAAGAAGAAGAGTTGTTTACTTATACTTCGATTGGCTCAATGATATGTCTACTCGAAAAATGACAAACGTCGTACCGGTTAAATTGTATTATAATATTCTGATTTATGTGTGTTAAATATTAATATTAGTTATGAGTTTTTTTTTTCTTTCCAAATAAAAATTTGTAATTTGTAAATTTATAAATTTGTAATTTAACAATTATTTTATCTAGATTCTTTAAACTTTTAAATCTAAGAATTGCAATTCTGTATACTCCGATATTACATGCAAATTTGTGCAGATAATAAACTGCAGTAGTTTATTTTCATACGAAATCTTTATAAAATATAAACTCGCCACAGTGCATTCCGGTATCAAATATTTTTGCACACATTCTGAGCATATTATTGTATTAATATTATGTTTAATAATATTGTTTTCTTTTAACCATCGATCACTGTGCAAACGCGCACCGGATACTAACAATTTCCTGTAATTTAGTATACATTTTAATAATAAAATCGGTTGCGGAGACGAACGTGCCTAATAATTACATTTTTATTTTTCGTATCGCTTCGTATATTCCACTCACCAGCTGCGTTTACCACTCGACTTTCCACGGTTATTTTTCCGTTTCGTACAAAACCACGAATTCGTATACGATTTCGATCTCAAATGACGCTCGTTCAGCGTAATAAATGTTGTACACCATTACACACGTGCAGTCTCGTGCTCGTATTATCCAAAATGGCCAAAACCATATAATATAATCTTTGTCCTGTAACACCATAACGGCACAACGTAATATTATGATGTAGTTTACTACACTGCGTACAACGTATACAGGTATGCGTCAGGACATACACGCGTGTACCGTATGTAACGTGACGACAATCATCGTCTGGGTTGTTTTTTCCCCTTTTTTATTTTTGTTTCATATTATTATTATTAAACTGTTCATGCGTGGGTTTACGACCGTTCAAAAGGACGCGTATACATATCATTAGGCTAAACGCGCTCTAGGGTATCGTATTTCGAACTGCAAGGCTACGATGATAGTACTGTATGCAGCATAATATTAAGAGGGGGTGAAGTATATATATATATATATATATATATATATATATAAATAAATGTATAGAGCTAGGGAGAAAGAAAGTCGACCCTGTCGGCCAAAATAGTATTTTACATGTTATACATATACATAGTACAGTCAATTGCCATAATACATATACGAGTTATTTCTTTTTTTTTTTTTTTTCATCGTATTTACTTTTTAGGTCCGTCCCGAGGGCTGACGGTTTCTCTTATCTACTCCGTTCATGTATATGCGTGTATACAATTTTATACTTTGTACATAATATATTATATATATATATATATATATATATATATTGTACGTGTGTATAGAAGGTAAATTGACGGTTCTCCTCTGGTTCTCCTCTTACACCCTTCCACGTCATTGACACGCACCTTACTTTGCAACCCCCGCCATACCGTACCGCATCCCATACTTGTAAATATTATACTCGGCGCACGATAGGAAAACGTATGTGCACGAAAAAGTATCGGTGGTGGAGGTGGTAGGGAAGGAATACGAGAGTGCTGTGTGATGTGCTACATAATAATAATAATAATAATATATATTCTATATGAAATTGATGCGGATATAATGTAATATTTCCGGGAAAAAAACCTCATAACTGGAAATCGTGCGTGGTAACTGTCGGTGTATAACGTATATTTCGTACAAATTTTCTTTATCCGCAAACCATCAGCGGATATAACTGCCAGAGTGTACTTATATGTTTTGGGCGTATTCTTGAGGAAAACGAGTTGTTTAAAAAATATTATGTGCCCCGATGTAATATGAAATACGTAATTTGAAGACGACGACTGAGCGGTGCACTCTGACGGATATTCGTGATTTCCTGCCTGATTACCAACTTATCTTATTAATTCTCTAATGTTTAATCAATAAAGATTATGATAGTAGTAATAACACGATGATGATGTCGGATGAGTGTTGAAATATTATCTACTGCTGTACCGCTCCACATGGTACATGTGCGTCGTCAGTCGTTCCGGTTACGCTCGAAACGTGAACCAAATACCATTACGCGATTTTGCGAATCGGTGTACAGCGGCATGCGGTACACACGCGTGTGGAAGAATAAATAATATTCACATATATCAAAATCTTTGAACAGACGTCGAATTTGAATAATAATTAATAATTATACGTTTTCAAAAATTATTACACACATATAATTTGCGAACGAAATACAATTTTACTCAAACTGTGTTTGTAGGAGACGTGAAAAATCATCAGACCATAAAATTATTAATCATAAAATGTAATTATTTGATTTGATTTAAGCACAGCGTGTGAGTTGAAATATCAATACACGTAGGTACCACGAACAAGGATTATTTTTCTCGAGCTAGTAATTGTATTCTAAAATTGGGAAAACTATTCAAATTACATATTTATTTTTTTTAAATAAAAAGATACCATACTATGTAGTATTTCATTTTCTGTATAAATCTTTCTTTTTGTACCGGTATATGTACTTACGGAAGGTTAGGTCAGTTAATTCAGCGTGCTTTACACAATAGACTGAGCTTCACTCATTTATTGAGATGCATATGCTTGATAAAACCAAAAAACGACTTTTGCTCGTATGTATATTTTATATGTTAATATATAATAGTCCAGGAGATAAGCTCGTCAAATTAGCATAACGTAATTAATTCGTGCACCAGTTTAGTGTTTTGATCATTTATGGTATATTATTTTACATAGTTATCCCCTGTAATCGAAATATTCTATATAATATCAACTAAGCCTTCTAAGATTTTTACGAAAGATTTCATTAAAAGACACAGTCTCCCGTGAAAATTGACTAACCGTCAATTTAGCTTTGTCGGGCACTCTTATGAATCCAATTATGGGCCTAAAATTGAGCTAGTCTTTTGAATATTCTGTTTATCTGACTAACACGTCTTAAGTCAATCCTGGTAATGCAGCTGTTCCGATCTTCTTGATTCATAACTGCAGTTACAATAACCTCGTTCGTAACTTATAGTAAGTACTAATTCAGAATTCTGTATGTATATTGTAAATATTGTAACTATGAAGTTTCCGCAGTACCTCTGAATATTTACTTAGAACTTTACACCTAGAGTTAACAGAATTGCCAACCACGTCCTTTTAAGTTGAAAACCGTGGAAACAATTTGAATTTTAATGATTATAATAAATCACAAACTTAAATAATATTATAATAATTAAAAAATACGCTATTTGCGTTACGGATGATGGCTGAAGATAGTGTCCGAAACCAGTTGGACTGTTGTGATGTACCCTCTGGGGTACTTACCTGGGTTGTTTACTGCATTGTTTTGAATTATCCACATGTACCACCTCCGGACTCACCACGCTGATCAACCAAAATGGGCTGCGCGCAAGGCGATATAATATAATATACCTATTATATATTTATTGTAAAGAGAGACCGTTCAAAATGCATATACAGCCCTTGTCGTTTTCCGTGCACTGGCGACGGCGGTACCGACTCTACGTGCCATACTGACCTGGAATTTCAAAAACTCCGTCGAAATCGCCGCGCACCCGAATTCTTCGCCGGTTAACGTTTCTTGGCAAAAATTAATTTTCGCTTATTTCCATCACAAACGCATTCCGACGACCGTCGTCGATTCCCAGCATTCTTGTTATATATAACATATGGTAGTAGAGAGAGAGAGAGAGCTAGAAATAAGAAAGAAGGATTTAAGAGGTAGACGGAGATGGTGAGAAAGGGTAAGAGTGAAAGGGAGCGTTCCTTACGTAGGTATTTGGTTCTGATTAATTTTATTATTCCTAAATTGTATATTACTATTGTTTTTGTCGCGTCGCCATCGTAGCACTTAAAACGTACAAAAATATACATAACCAATTATACACTTGCTGCGGCCATTTTCGAACGTAATTGTTGAATGTATATCGTAAAATAACGACTCACATTGTCTGTATTTGTTGCCAAAGAGAGCAAAATACAATCACTTGTAATAAATAAATAAATAATAAATAGTAGTTACACCTATGTTTTCTATTTTATATGCAGTGGCGTTTTCACCGGATTCATATACATTTTTCTCAAATCTAACGTGTTGACACATTTTCGTTGCTAAAGGCAAGTAATTAATGCACATGCTTTGATTCGTGTTGATGCATTGGATTGTTACTTACAATATTTTTATAGTTCTGAAGTTGAACACTACTAAAAAAAAAAAAAAACGAATCGATTCTATAATATATTAAATTTATCATAATAGTGCACTACAACAAACCTAATGTTGAATGCCCATATACAAAAACGTTATCGAAAATGTAATTCTATATTATTTTGATGTTTATTATGTTTATGTCAATATGTATATTATTTGGAAAACAAGACTTATTACTTGAAAGTAACAGTCAATAGTATGGTTTCTCAAACTTTTCAGTGTCACAACTCAATAGATCGAAAATAAAGCCAGTCACTTCACGACCTCCTAATGTAATGTGCAGTGATTTAAGCTTTAATTATTATCGATTTTAACATTTACAATTATTTTATTGCTTATGAAAAAAATAACTAGCAAAATGCTGTTTATTTTGTATGCTGGTTGTGGAAAGAAAATATTTCTGAGTATGTATTTTTTTTTCTTTTTATTTTTATATCAGGTAAATATATAAATAAATGTATTTTTGGGCGAGCATCTCATTATTACTGACCAACTCGATCCCTAAGTTGAAAAACTAAGGTCTCCAGTAAAATCACCGAATTGACATTTACACAGCTGTACATACAATATACTATAATGTTACGAGGTTGATAAAGTTTTCCTATGGACCCAAAATTATTTTCAGATCAAAGAAACCTAAGGATGCAAGCAGTTATAAATTGTAAATAAGTTTTAGCAAGAAAATATTTATAACTCGAATATGATATTATCATCATGATATTCCCGTAGACAATTCATTAAATTGTCAACGTACATAAAATAATAGTAATTCGTGTTATATTAACGTTAACAGTCTTACATGTCAAAGAACGTTTAGAGATAATAATATAATAATAATGTTACGTATGTGAATTTTACATGCTGTAATGATAAAAGCATAATAGATGAGAGGGAAAGGTCAGGAAGCAGAGTTACCCTGCATCCTGTCGGAAACCCTCAACCATGCATGCAGCATGCAGCCACTGATTATCTTCTTAAACATACCCAAATATATTAAATTATTGTATATATCTAACTATTACGAAATATAAACTAGAAATTCTATAACATTATGTAATACTAAATATAAATTTTAAAATCGTTTAACGATAAATCTCTATTTTATGCAATTTCGTAAAAATTTAAATGTCATACGGTCATAAATTTTTTTTCTTTTATTCCGATAGAAATTTTTATAAAGATTTTTGAAGAGTAGCTTATAGATAACCCAGTATTAAAATTTTGAACTTTAAGTATGAACAGAATAAATTTTATAAATTTTTATCTACAAAATAACTTGCAAATTATCGTGATTTTGACACATTTTATACAAGTTTGAGCTTTATGGGCTCATAAAAAAAATTTGAATGAGACGATCTCCAATATTTTTTAGTTATAATTGTTTTAACTTAATATATACCTCGTATTAAATTTTCAAGAGCTTTTGGTCAGCCAATTAAATTTTATAGATGTTTAAAAAAAAAAATTTACAATAATCGAAAATTTAAATTGTCTATAAATAAGTCAAAATATGTCAAAATACTTTGAAAACTTAACCATATATAGAGAACGCCAATATAAAGATTTTAAAAATTTTAAGTTGTTGCGGTTTTCGGTTTTTGAGTTAGAGCATTTAAAAAAAATGTGTTTTGTAAAAACGTGATTTTGCGTAAAATTTCCTGTTTTTTTCGTAATTTTATTATCGTTTTTTTCGATTTTTTAAAAAAGTATAGAAAAAGTTGTATTTTTGACTAACCCAAATACCATTTATATTCACTTTCCTTTCAGAAAAGTTGCTGTTTAAGAAAATCGAAGCATTTTTAGTACCGAAAAAGGTGTCCTCAAACACAAAAAAAAAAAAAAAACAAACATCACAAGTAATAGATTCCATCACTCCGTTCAGAATCTAAAATTAATAAAAAAATATAGTAGGAATTGATTTCGTCACTACCTGTGCACATACTTGAATACCTATTTATATTTATAATATTATTATTATTACTATTATTATTATTATTATTATTATTATTATTATTATTATTATTATTATTATTAATATTATTATTATTATTATTATTATTATTATTATTATTATTATTATTATTATTATTATTATTAT